>CAUYQG010222232.1:0-20317 GCA_963574415.1 Tarsius wallacei
CCTGTAATCCCGCGCCTTGGGAGGCCGAGGTGAGTGGCTTGCCTGAGCCCGCGGGTTCGAGACCCGCCTGGGCAGGCGAAACCTCATCTCTACAATAAATCAACAAAATTAGCCAGGCGTGGTAGCGCACGCCTGTAGTTCCGGCTACTCGGAAGGCTGAGGTGGAAGGATCGCCGGAGCCCAGCAGGTCGAGGCTGCGGTGGCTGGGAGTGGCCGCTGCACTCCAGTCTGGGCAACTGAGTGAGACTTCAACTCAAAAAAAAAAAATTAATGTGCAGAAAGTTACACACACAATTCTTAATCAAATAATATAAGAGCCACTCTTTGACAAATCCTCTGACAGTAAAAATTACTGCTTTATCATTAGAAGCGTAATAACTTTTTTGCTAATTAATATTAATATACACATCCTCAAGAAAGATTTTTATTAAAAGTGAATTATAGCTTTAAATATGCTTTCCTAGGATTCCTTGCAATAATTGACTATGAAAGCATGATTCCAGGAAAATGCTAATTTTTGAAAAAAATTTGAAACTGAATTTCGTTGCATTATCTTCATATATCACATGTCACATTCTTTACATTGGCTAATCAACAAGGACAATACAATATTATATTTAAAAATATGATATTTATGATATGCTATTATTAAAAGTCCCCAAATTATTTGATGCATTTAATCATTGAAAAATATTTGTTTCTGATTCTGTTTTGAAAATATTCATAGTTACCTTTTAATAATTTATGTTTTCTCCTTAAGCCAATGATCATTTGTCAATTTTAATGAGTACAGGAAAATGTGGTAAACTGTTTCCTTGCAAATTCCAATTCACTTTTATTTAAAGAAATGTCATTTTAAAAACATACATTGATATATGTTCATTCACATCTCAAATTCTTTGTTGATAGTTAGACTTTTAATACATGTGTCTTTCTGAAACAAAAATTTTAGATTGCTTGGGTAATACGTTTGTCAGTGAAGGAAGCATTGTCTGTGCAATTTTTTTCTACTGAAATTTGAATGCACCAAAAAGATCTAATCTATTTTTAATGTAATCTCTTGTAGTTCTTACATTTTTTTATGAAGAGAATGTTAACACTTATCTCACAAGGTGCATAATTTTCACTCTTGTTTAAAACTACAGAAGAATGTTAGTGCTCAATAGATGCTGACCAACTGACTGGCTATTCCAAACTTTGCATTTAAGTATGAACCATGTGACCTTCTTAAGGATAAAAACGAACATACATGAGTTCAAGTTGCTAAATTATTTTGCCATTTGTGTTCCTTAGCCGGGATGTATTAAGACAGAGAAAAATGAAAGGATGGGCGATTATGAACCCAAAAGAAATTTTGTGCATATGCAAACTAGAATATTTTGCACATTATATCAGTAAGTTTCTGTAATTTACCTTTTTTTAAAATAACAAATATAAAAATAGTGGAAGGCTGAGGAGGAAGGATCACCTGAACCCAGCAGGTCGAGGCTGTGGTGGCAGTGAGCATGCCACTGCACTCCAGCCTGGGCAATAGAGAGAGACTCCAACTAAAAAAAAAAAAAAAAAAAAAAAATAGTGACTTCAATGAACCATTCCATTTTGCTAATGCGGTCGTATTATATATTTTGTTTTCTAAACATATCATAATGCTTCACTGGAACAATAAGGTGAATAGAATGAAGATATTTCTGAGCTTCTGTTTTGCTCAAATTTTGACAAGAGTAGTTTTTAGTTGATATTTTTCTTACATTAACACTCATTTGTTAATTTAATGTGTTTATCCAATAATTTTACAAATGGGTAAAGAAGTTAAAGTAGAAAGATGAAACTAAGTCATTTTTTAGTAAACTCATGACCCACAAGATGATGTAATCATGAAGTCAACAAGTCAACAAGGCATTGAAACAGGAGATCACACCTATATGTGTGGAGATTGTCGATATCAGTGCATTGCTATATTTAGAGGTAGACTCCAATCTAATGTTTAAAACAATTTTTTGAATGACATGATATAGATTTTATTCCATTTCAGTCTATTATTTTTCAATCTAGTAGAATTAGAGCAAAACAAAATTAAAGTTAAAAAGAGGCAATGCATAATAAAGGTTTGCTTTCATATCTTCTGTTCATCTCAGAACTATTATAATCCTGTAGTATCATCTGTATTTTATTACATCTTTTTTTTTCTATTTTCCTTTTATTTTTGCCAAATGGAATATAATTTTTGCATAAAAAATGTTGCTAGCATTGTGAATTAAATAAATGTGATGGACAATGTATTTTCTAAGATTTAATTCAGTAACATTTTTAGTAAATACTCATTCAGGATTAGTAATTTACGTTATTTTTCTAGATATTAAGCATATAAGAAGAAATATGACAAATGTCCTACACATAAACTCCAAAAATATAAATTCCATTTTTTTTTGAAGAGCTCTTGAAGGGCTTTTAGTCCCACCGACCATTTTTCAAACAATTACATTTTAAACAACTTTTTTCACAGAAAGATTTTATAAAAATAAAAAATGAAATTGAAATCATTAAGGCAAATAAAGTGAGTCTTAATTCTTTTAAAAATCTGAGAGCAGGAAAAAACGAATGAATGATCACTGTCTTTAATACATTTATAGTTGATCTCAGTCTTGAAATAGATTCCTTTAGACATATCAAGATTTGGGAGTGATTTTGACTTATTTTATAATAGTAACTTGCGATAATATAATTTATTCTACAAGTGAACTTTTATGCCGCAGACCTATGCCTGAAAAGCTGATTATTTACTTAGTGCAAAACCAAACAATTCATCTTAGTTCCAAACCTTAGTTGGTTGAAGGTTGCAAAGCAAAGGCAGTTCTATAATTATACTCATCATTTCTAACTTGGTTTCTGCCATTGCAATCTGTTTAGTAAATGTCAAACCAAGTAGATAATAAGATTATACTTCCTCAGGTAAATGAAGTCATCTGTCATTGTATATTTGTTATTTGAAATAGGGAAAAAATGCCCATAAATATGGAGTTGTCAAATTCGCTTTTAAAGAGTTTATTAAAGTTTCAGTTACTTAACATGGGTATTTATACCATAGGCAAGGCCATATAATAGCAAAAAGTGTGTGTGTGTGTGTGTGTGTGTGTGTGTGTGTGTGTGTGTGTGAGAGAGAGAGAGAGAGAGAGAGAGAGAAATATAAATATAATTTGGTAAATATTAAAACTTTTATAGTAGTAATACATAAAATTTCCATTTAACTTTCAACATAGAGTGTTGAAAACACTTTTGGGAAGTATTTTCATGTTATATAATCTTTTAAATGAATTGTTTTATGTCAAAATTGAGTTGAGAATTTTTGCTTTCTTCCTTTATAAATTTAATTAATAGAAAATGAAAGTACTGGCATTATAATTTCACAACATTGATACAGCAATATTTTAAGACAATTTTTATATTAATATTCTAATGTGTAATATGTATTTTAGCTAGCAGTTTAGATTTGTTTTATAAATAATATTTGATTTTCAAAATTTTGCAGAAAGTAAATATTCTTACAAGCAAAAAGTATAATGTCAAATTCTTTAAAAATAATAAGACTAGAATTCCCTAGATTCAATACATTGTTCTATACTTTTGTAGTGTTTTTTCCATACTTAGCTCATGAACAAACTTGATTTTCAAAGCACCGTGTATTGTACCTGTGTTTTTTGTTTCTAAATCATTCTGACAAGAATCATCTTACTTGTAAAAAGCATTTACTTAAATAATAAATTTAATATAGGTTTATATTATTCTGGCATTGAAACTGATGTTTGTTCCTTTAAATAATTTAAATGACTGAGAGCATCTTTGAAATTTTAGGTCCCTTGTGAGCACAGTATGAATTCTTACTGTCCAAATGGAATTTTAAGGAAAAATATTCACATATTACACACTTTATTTAGATTCAAAGAGTATTTAAGTATCTGCACTCTTTTGTCTTTTCTGTGATAACTTCATTTCAGAGGCAACTGGAATTCAATGTTCATAATTCTAAGTAGATCTTATTTTATTCATGTCTGCATTGTCCTATAAATGCAAAGAATGCACATATATAATGTGATCATATTTTAAGTGTAATTGACAAAGAACTTGTCTTCTGTTCTTTACAGAATAAAATTCTTGTAATGTATTTATAACTGAATCGGGCTAAATAAATGTTTAAATCCATATTAAAATATAGTATTTATAGGAAAATAACAAGCCTCACAAATAGAGCATTCTGTCATTAAACTGCAATGAACTAATCTCAAGTTATCAATGGCAGCTAACTAATATTTTTGTTATAAATTTACTTATTTTAAATACCCAATTGTACAATTTACTTTAAATTTCAATTCCAGTTGTACAAGTATTTCAAATTTCCAATTTGCAATATCAAACCTCTGAACTTTGGGATGGACTTTCCATGGGCTAAATTTAGGCATAGAGATCTCACCAAAAACACTATACTACTTAAAATTAAATTCCACTGCTATTAGCTATTAGCCAAAATCAGCTTGGATCTCACCAAAAACACTATACTACTTAAAATTAAATTCCACTGCTATTAGATATTAGCCAAAATCAGCTTGGATCTACCTCTCACTGTGCAAATCAATATAATTAAAATGCCAGTTTACCTTGTCTTACTCACATAATGTACTGAACATACTGTTGATTAAATTTCAGTAACATCCTGCACAAGATAAAACATCAGAATAAGATTGTTAGGAAAGGAAAAGAAAGAAAAAAGAAAGAAAGAAAGAAAGAAAGAAAGAAAGAAAGCTTTCTATTATCATTGTGCTTTTGAGAAAAAACGAAACTTTTGTATTGGTAAGACAGATATTTCAGACATGACTCACAGCTAATATAATTTCTGACATCAATTTTCTTTTTATAGAATTCTTAATTTTGCTCTGATCTCACTTATTTGATGTGGCCTAAATCAACCTCTACACTCCTTAAAATTTCCGAAATAATTTCAACATTTAAAAATTGTGTCACAGGAGATCAAAAATGTAATCCAAGCATTTCACGCACATGATAATGGGTGTCTTACTGTAATGGTAAGTACTACTCTTAACGGCACTGTGTAAATTCTAGGCACACTATTTCATTAAGTGGTATATATCCTCAGTATTTAACACAGAGCCTTACATACAAAATACCTGCCCCTTGGGAAGAGCACAGAAAAACCACATTAGAATGGTGTTACATGAGCAAGCAAGGACACCTTAACACAGAAGCTATTACCACATTCTTAGGATAAGCTCCCAGATGAGGATCAGAAGACCTTGATTCTGTTAATTCTTCCACTTCCAAAATGTACAACCCTGGGCAAATCACTTGACCGTTCAAGGCTATAGTGTTCCCAGGTAAATAGAGACGTAATTCATGGAGGCGACCCTCAGAGCGTTCTTCTGCTCGACAATGTTATGACTTCTGAAAATTCAGAATCTTTTTCCTGCATAATGTTATTTCCAATGCATGATAAATTTAATTGAGCAGACTGAACCATATAACTTTTAAATAGTCAAAAATTCTATGCCCAATTGACTACTCATGGTGGCAAAGACCTTAAGTCAATAATTCCGTAGTTAGCTGAGCTCAATATTCAAATATGAGCTGGTCTTGATAATATTTTAAAAGTAACAGCTTTGATTTTATCAAGTACAATAAGTCTCTCCATGCCAATTACGTTAAATTTGTAAGATTATTAAAACTCATTGCTGTTGGTGTTATAAATTTGAAAGTTTTAAAAATTATCCAAGACGTGTCTCTATAACTTTTGGTATAACTAAAAATATCATAATAAAAACTAGATAACAAGAAATCCTACTAATTCGAGTGAGGCACAACACTAGAAAGGATTTCAGCCAAAGACAAGATTGACAGTAGCCGTGTTGGAAAGAAAATGGAACTGCCAAGAATATTTCAGTTAACACTGACGTTCTTAGCGGAAGTATTTAAAGTATTTCTCATTCTTGTTCATATATGATGGGGTGGTTAAAAATAAAAAGATGTCCAAAGAAGGCTCAGAATTGTAATTTACATATAAAATGTAATGGTTTTAAAATTTAATACCATCCATATAATTAATTCAAAAACCAAATATAGCTGTAAAAATTAAATGAAGCTTTTGTAAGCAATAAAACTTGCATGTAATTTTAATCGTTCTGCAAAAGGCAGCATTTGAAGATTCCTCAGAGAAATCTTAGAATTTATTTTTAGAATGATACTAAATGGATGCGTTTGATTTATTTTCTTCATACTGACACTTTGAACAAAGTTTGTGTGAAGTCTGAGAAAAGTGAATTAAAATGGCTGTATTAGATCAGGAGACAGACCACGGCTATGTGAGCTGCCTAGTAAGAAAGATGGGTTTCTGGAAACACACAAGGAGAAGGTAGCAGAATCAATACAGAAAAGTGTGGAATTGCTGGACGTAAAACCGGCTTGATTATGACAATGTCCTGGGAGTGCAGCGCTTAGGTCTATATTAAAGGAAGTACAGTATTCCAAGTTCCTACAATTCAGATTATAGAAAGGACCTAGAAGTCCACCATCATCTTATGAGTGACCAGTGAAGCACTCAGGAAGGAGGTCAGGGAAACCACCTAAGGTCACTTAAATAATGAAAGCAAAGTCCAAACTATACCAAAGCTTTCAATCCCTAACGTTCTTTTTTCATTTGCCATGTCTTATATTTTTGAAGACATAGTATCCAAAGGGTGGATGTTAACTGCTCAATCCTTTAAAACATGCTTCTTTTGGCAGACCAAAGATGATACCAGTGATTTTTATCTCAAGCTATTAATTATTTCCTTTCACAAAAATACTAAATTGAACATGGATATTACAATTCATGAAAAAAATATTCAATCTGCAAATTGAATTGTAATTATATAATTATATACCTGATGTTTAGAATAAATGTGGCATCTCAAATATGCCTGAAAATTCTTCACAAAAACAAAACCGGAAAAGTTTACATTGGTGGGTTGGTGGAATAATGTTCATGCTTCTCAACACATCTCTCCTAAAATATCAGGAACCAAACAACATCTTAAACTGTGCTCACATATAGACCTTCTTGACTGAGTGAGTGGAGACAGATAAAGTCACCCAAATACCATCTTGTCTTTCTTATTTTCCAAGAAGATTAGACTTTCACGACCACCCTGCTTGTTAAAATGCGATGGTTATCCTCCACTTCAATTGATTTCAAGCATCAGTTGCATATCCGGATCATCTAGTTAAAACCGAATTGTTTAACAGAGTTTCAGATGAAGAAATCAGGTCAGTGGGCTCGGTCATTAGTACTTCTAATTCAAGGTCATTGACATTCCTTGGGGCTACTGGTATTAGTGACCTGATGAACAAACTTTGAGAACCACTGCTCCACTCTGCCTAGTTCATTTGTGTTTTCATTTACATTACTACGTGAAATTAGTAATTAATGTAATCCTCAATATACTTTTTCATGGACCTTTTCCCTTTTTTTCTAACTTTGGATTGGGGTAACTTCACCTGTGCTAATTTTTATATCTATTTTCATTATTTAAAAACACAGCATACGTCTACCCCTTTGGACAATAATTATTAAATTCCAATGTCATATGATTTCAATCTATTATTTACTTTAGTATGAGACTATTTTTAATTATTCTGTAGATAGAAAATAACTATGCTTTGGCCTTATTAACAATTCTTAAATATGTAATCTTTGATGTTAAATAGATAATCGAGTCTTTCCTCAAAAAGTTCTCTCTGAAACGAACCCTTATTGCAGGTCTTGATGAAAGATGACAAAATTGGTGAGTTGTGAAGTCCAGCGTGCTGGGCACTGCGGGAACTGTTCAATCACCTTGGTTTTTCTTTTGCAGCCTTCAACCTCTCAGAGATTTCACCTGCTAAACTGCTCTCCCTTTGACCCTAGCTTGTTCTTCACACTCTAATTGAAATGTGGAACCAAAAAAATGGATTCACAGAGAGTGAAATATGTTTTGAGTTTGCACATTCACTAAAATATATGTAGTTCAAAGCATTTGTGTATGTGTGTGCAACTTAAGTAGAACTGTTGTAAAGGCAATGATTTTTTCCTCTGATAGAACTTCCTCAAATGTAGCCTTTATGTATTATCAGAGCAAATCATTAAGTGCTTAATATTATACAATTGCCTACCAAAAATGGAATTGTCAGAGAACAAAAATAAAACTTTTGTAGGCATGAAAAAATCCTTAAGAGACTTTCATAGGAGTTGAAAGAATAGCAGTAAGTTTCATGGTAAAGATAGCGTCATGGGCATTCTCTGAGTTCCTAGGTCTCTGAAAAACTAGTATTCATTGGAAAGTTGCAAGACTCACTGGAAGATCTTTAAAGTTAATTGTTTTTATTGTAAATGTACAGGTGTGTTTGGATTTTACTGAATATATATAATTCTTACCGAACTACCTAGAGCTCAGGATACTGTTGTGTTCTATAAAATGCTGAAACCTCACAGAAACAAAGAACAGAGTACCACTTGTTCAGCAGACCCTGAACAATTATTATAATACTATAGGAAAGGGATTGGTAGTAGTGGGAAACTGTCAGGGGTGAGAAGAGGGCACACCTTATCAATAAGGATACCTGATCTCAAACCAGGGGAAGTGGGAACCAAAGTGAGACAGCAAGACCCAAACTTTACCTACACAATGACCATTTGCATACCTAACCCTGAATTGTTCCCCACATCTTTAAAATACAAAAATTAATGAATAAAAATTAAAAATTTAAATGCTGAAAGCTGTTGCTTCTATATAACAAACAAAAGATCACAACTGGAAAGGGAATATTGCAGGACCTAGCCAGGGGATTACACATATGAAGGCTCTTATTCCTTAAATTTTTCAAAAATAGGGGAATATAAACAGAATGTGTTTCTTCTGCCAAGTCTTCTAGAATCTTGAGTTCAGATACTACCAGGAACAATAGTACAGTCTCCTCTACAATACCTGAAAGAGTATCTTGAGGCCAGGAAAATCCCAAGGAGTGTCAGTGTGTCCCCATGCAAAGCGGGCTTGCCTTCACACTGGAGTCTTAAGGACTTTGTTATGAAAATTTTTTAAAACTTTTTGTGTTTTGCATGTAGTTCTCAAATAAAGGGGTACATTTTCCAATGTTTCATTTGCAAATAAAAGTTAATAGCTTTTAACCCACTATGAGGTTAAACAAACATAATTTATTAATTGATTTAGTAATTTATAAAGAAAAAATTATATACTGCATACACTATATATACCATTATATATATGTGTGCCTATATATACACATACATATATATGTGTGTGTGTGTGTGTGTGTGTATATGTATATATATATAGAGAGAGAGAGAGAGAGAGAAAATACGAGGTCAGACAACGAACTCATCCTAGAAAAAGTGCTATATACCTCACCGCTGAATATCACCATGGTCACCACGAACTACTCCCCTTGGGAAGCTATGCACTGATGGCAGTGCCTAGTGCACCCGTCAAAGCAATTTTGGAATTCTTTTCCTGGAATGGCCATCAGAGCTGTCTTCATATTACCCTTGATGTCCTGAACGTCATCAAGTATCTTTCTTTCGATATTTCTTTTATCTTCAGATAAAGAAAAAAGTCACCGGGGCCAGATCAGGTAAGTAGGGAAGGGTGTTCCAATACAAGGGTGCTGGAACTTTCATGTAAATCCCTTTCTTATAATATGATAATAATTGTCCAGGGTCTGCTTATGAGTGAGAATATGTGGTACTCAGGGTGTTATGTGTACAATGCTGTAGCATAAGTGCAGAATGGCTGGCCTGTAAACTCAATTGCGAGACCTCAACAGATAATGACAACTCTGATGGATATTCCAGAAACAGAATTCCAAAAGTGTTTTGTTGGGTGGACTAGGCACTGGCGTTGGTGCATGGCTTTCCAAGGGGAGTACTTCAAAGATGCCCATAGTGATATTCACCAATGAGGTATGTAGCACTTTTTCTAAGATGGTTGGCAAATTGAATTGCTGTACCTTGTATAGATACTGAGTATTTATATCTGTCAATATATATACTATGTATTATATAATACTTATAGACTATATACTATACAGCAACTAAATGATTTTTTAGTATATTACTTTTTAAAAGTAACTGATCGAGGCAATTATCATAGCTTGATTTGTATTACAGTTTCTTAGTGGTAACCTCTCCACCAAAGGGAGTGTCCCTGGAGGGCAGGGCTGTATCTCTTCTACGTGGTCAGTAAAACTTCCATGTAAAGACTTACACACATGGAGAGAATGTAAGGGAGTTGGAACTCACATTTATTGACTGCCTATTACAGGCTAAATGCTGTGTATGTATATTGTATTGGCTACTCGTTGCTGCATGACAAAACTTCCCAAAATGCGATAGTTTCAAACAATAACAACTTATTATGTATCTGCATTTTCTTGGGTGTGTCTGGGGTGGGTTTGCTCCAGTGGGTCTGAATCATGCAGTGGGCTCACCCACATGTCTGAGACCACAGCTGGAATGACTAAAATGCTGGTCCCTCAAGGACTCTCTCCACTGGGCCTGCCTCCCCGTGACTCTCATCATCTTGGGGGCCAGTCTGACCTCCTTCACATGGACTTTTCAGTTCACATCACATCTGCTAATGTGTTTTGTCCAAAACAAGTCATAAGTTGGTATGGGTTGATATATGCCCCCCCCTCCAAAAAATACATGTTGAGTCTTAACCTTGTTGAAAGACTTTACTGGGGATTACAAAGCAGGTATATTCCAGACAAATAATTGCTGAAAAAGACACAATCTCTCACATATTATTGATCACCTACCTAGCTCTTTGTGCCTTCTTCTCGCTTTTTAAATATAGTGATGATTACACTAGCTTACATGTTATAGGTATATACTGTGTGCCAGGCATTCTTCTAAATATGTGACAAATTATCTTATTTAGTCCTCCCTGGTACTACCTTAGGATGAGAAAACCAAGGCCCAGAGAAGTTGAGTATGTATTCATGGTCACCACATGAGTAAACGGTTATGTTTCTCGTGGTACTTCTTACTATATTTAATGCTATCTCCTTTAATTAATTATAAACCTCAGAGTTTGAAACTTTTAGTCTTGACATTTTAAAAAAGTGAGCTGGGAATTACAAACTTCGTCAGATAAAGGATGGCTATTTTTAATGTCTTTTGCATTACCCTCCCTGAAGATTTGGGGAAAGGCAAAAAAGAACACAAAATCTCCCTCATGCTGTTTCTATACTAAAGAAGGATAAAGAGTTCCCACACCTGCTATCTTAAATCCTTTATTCAAGTGGCTCAGATCGAGTATTCCTCTCAGCCCTTATGGTTTGCATTTCCATTTTGTCAAAAAAGCACCAATCTGCACGCAGGCCAAAATCTGTAGTGCACAGTCAAGTTCAGATTCAGAGGTACATGCGGTATTAATTTGTGAGAAATATGTTACTTTTACATATACATTGAATATTGTTTTTCAGTCAAATGTTATGATGATGTAAGAGAAAACATTTCAGCTGAACCGTGATTCATTTTAAAGCTCCTAAACTTACTGTTTCAGAGATTTAGATGCAATGGTTCAACATAAATATTTTTTAAGACGCTGGTAGATATCCTTCACACCAAGAAAAAGTTTTCTATGTCAATACCATAAAGGCTTACATAATAGCTTTCTTTGCACTAATTATGAATTATTAAGAAAATTTGTTTGTTTTACATGTTTTGGCCTAAATTATATGATTGGTTTTGGGATAGGCAAGGGACAAACATGCATATTTCAAATAACAAAAATGGAGCACAAGCGTGTCTCCTTGCCACCTTTCCCCCAAGCCTCCCAGATTTCCTTTTCAGGGATGGCTACAGTTTCCAATTTCTGGTACATCTATTGAGAGAAGTTTCATGCAAATACAAGGAGTATTAAAAAGATTTAAAGTGGATATTCTGTCGTGCCAAGGAAAGGAAATATATTTTAATAGCACATAGATTTCCATAATTACTTTATCTCTGTCAAACATGAGTTTTAAGAGTTCTCTTTATTAGAAATGAATTGCATGATGTATTTCTTAGTCTTAGTTTTCTCGGGTAATATTGAAATTAAGATACTTATTGTAACAAATGAATATATTCTAAAATACTTCAGTGTGTTTTATATTTTCACTTCTCTGTGACTCTCGCTAATTATTTTAGGACACAGTTCTAGCTCTGATTTTTAATTTTCTGTTGGCATATATATACAGTAATAACCTATGTCAAGGGTATTTATTTAATGTACAGCATAACCTTTATTCATTCACCACTATTTGATTCTCATAAGCATAGTTGGCTTTTATGCACTCCATTTTTAGAAATGTGCTAATTTCGTATAAGCTCTACCTGTGTAACAACAGTTTACCTTATTTTTAAACATTCTGAGAATTAGGATTTGAGAGAAAGACCTTATAATGAAAATATCAACTGTCCCTTTGTGTCAAAGCTTTTGAAAATTGGATGTCAATTGAAATCCATTCAGTGCAATTGCACACAATTGTGTCATTTCAAATCCATGAGTTAAACTCACCATCTACTCAATTTTTAGTTAATATACTACCTTCATCTGTCCAACATACAATTATTTTATTCTTTTGAACATACACAAATAAATAAATGTATTAAGAACCAGTGTGTCCCAACACTGAAAAATGTGATTCCATATTTTTGTAATATGGAAACAATCTCATGAATGCTAAATACTTAAGAGACTTTGCATTAATATTCCAAACACAGAGATTGCCTTTACAATATTATTCTAAATTATTGCAACTTTTGCTTTGTTCTTGATATTAGTGCTGGCATCTATATTTGTGTTTAATATATATAAACTCTTTAGTCAAGCATTTCATTTCAAGTCAGAAACCATGATCTCCATTCTGAAGATTGGGTAGACATGTCAAATTGTCTCTGAATGCATGAATTTCTTTTGCCTTGAATTAATTTAGAAAGTCAAAACAGAATGAATATGTAAGTGATCCATTTTCTTTTTATTTGCTATGCAGTTTCATTTGGTCTTTAATCATCTTACTATTTCATGAGGAAGTAAATAGTCAGTAGTAGGAATGCAGGTGGCTTAGAAGGATATAGATACACAGATGAGAGAGAGAGAAAGAGAGATGATAAGTGATAAATAGATAATGGATAGATAGATAGAGGTAGATATAGAAATATAGCTGTAGGCTAGCTACTAACAGATATTTATCTCTACCTATGATCTACGCCTGTCTGTCTATATCACTTTACCGATCTATCTAATCTGTCGATCTATGAAGAGAAATCTCTAGTGCGGCCAGGTCACAGCCATAGTTTTGTGTTACTCATACTCCATTCATTGGACATTATCATCACTACCTTGTTCACTGTTGTTGTTCTATTGCTTTACCTTTAGTTCCTTCCTTTGATGTTATTCCTCTTCCTGACATTGGCACTCACTCTTTTGGTTTCATTGAATCTATGCCCAAGTGACATATATATATATGGTAGTATTCAGAGGTTAATTATATAAACTATTCAAAATATTGATGGCATTTGTCATTTCTGAGTCAATATGTTTTGGTGCAAGATTCTTAAATATAGTTTTGTTATCTTTAGAGTTGCTGAAAAATTAACTGTATCTTTATAACATGTTTTGCTCTTACATTCTTTTATGGATGAAAAACTAAAATGTATTCAATGCATTGCTATCAAAGCAATGTGTGGCCTTAGCTTTTTGTTCCACATAATGTATACATAGGGCCAACTATGATGGAAATTTCCCATGCATAGAGGAAGCATCCCATTTCTAGAAAAAAAAAAGTTTTTTATTGTTTTCTGCTTCAAGGGAAGCAGAAGCTTGCTTAGGCAGAAACTGTAGGGAATTATCCTCAACAAAAAGAGGACTGAATAAGTGATGCAAACATAGTCTGCAGGGAGCAACTCTGAGGAATAGTCTCCATGTTCCCTCAATTGAGTACCAAGATAATTCAGCTCCAGGTACCCACAGAGATAACCTGCTCCATAAAACATGCTAGACTTCTTTTTTTGTCTTCTCTGTCACTCCCTTTCCACTTATTTTCTCTAAATTTTTTAGATCATTTTCCAAATAAATCAGCCTTGCTCAGGTCCTTCTCACAGGCTTTGAGAGGAATCAGAGGATGACACGATGTTATGACAGACATTCCTACATATGTTTCCCTGCGAATTTATGTTGGATTGAGGGTGGTAGGGTATAAATACTGTCAGTGCAACATACTGGATTATTGTACCCGATTCTCGGCCCCTCCTCGTGATAGGATTATAGCCTCATGCCAGTGGCCACATGACTTTGTTGCACTCTCTACTACCTTAGTTTCCATGTCCCTGCATCAACATTGCCCGGCTGACTTACAGCATTTTTGTGATGTTTCTCAAATATCTGGTACTACAAGCTTTCTTCCTCTACCTCCATGCCATGAAATATATTTTACAAGGTAGTTTTAGCAATCCATCCACTCTTGTTATTACAGACTAGTTTTAGAACCAGCTTTCCAAGATCCTTTAAAATCCTGCTTGCCTAGGGAATGGAATTGCGTTGAGTTTTATAACAATTTGGGGAAAATACACATCCCTCCAATGTTGGTTTTTTGTCCATGCAAATGTGAGAGAACTTTCGGTATATTTAGGTTTTTTAAGAATAATATTTAATGGAATTTTTTACAACCAGCCAAGTCTATATGGACCCCCTAATCCAGGCATAGGGTCTTTACGTGAGCTCTCAAAGTTCACTCCTCTGGGAAGAACCCCAGCATACCTTACCCAGTAAAATTCCACTGTTCATAAAAGCTCTCATTTTAAACCTAATTTCCTCAGGGATATCTTTCTTTATCAAACTGATTACATAAAAGTCTCTATTTATATTCAATAGGCATCATAATTTCTGCTTCATAGATGCACCATAATATTACTTTTATAAACTGTACACAATTACTTGATTAATACTTCCCTCTAGACTCATGGGCTTATAAGCCCATATTGAACACATGAATAAATAAAGTTTACCTTAGACATCCCCCTATAATACATAGTGTGTCACTGTGCTTATAGTAGTAATTAATGATTATGCACACAGGACAAAAGAAAGACAACATCACCTGATCAATAAATCTATTATTCTCGCTTTAGTATACGAGTCTTAAATTTGCCTTTATCACTTTCAGTAAGAAAGCATATACTAATTTTGCTGACTCTTAAAAATAATTATCATAAGAAAGTCTGGTTAAAACCAGGAGTAAGTAGCTCTGTGACATATATGAAAAAAAAAAAAAAAAAAGAGTTCACCTACAACTAGTAGGCTTTTCTCTCTTCTTTGGTTCCCAAAACTTCTTTAGTAAGTCATCAACGTTTACTACTTTGCTTTACTAGCCTTTCATTCCTTTAACTATGCCATGCTATAACTAGCTTCTCTCTATTATAAAATACAGCACAGACACAGAATGACAGCTTTGGGAAACAATGAAACATGGTGGACTCATGGATCATTTCTCCCCGTTTTGTGAGCAAGCCACCGGAAAGCTGTGAAGGTAAATGACCCAGCCAAGGTAGCATGGGTAATTTTTGCTGTGTCCAGAGGTAGACCCTCTCATCATCATTTTATCACACATTCCTTTGGGATCTCAATGGCCTTCTGGCCAAACGCATGGTGTTTTGCTCAATTTTTATCTTTTGGTCACTTAATCAGCACTTGGATCTCATGGCAGGATAAACTTTTTTGAATACTGTTGTTTTGACTTCTCTCCTGGCATTAGCCAGGAAACAAAGCTTTCTTCTCCCAATCCTCTTTCCCTTCCTCCTCCTTCTCTTTTTCTCTCTCTTTCTCCTTCTCTCTCTTTCTGTCTCCATTTGTCTCTGTCTTTCTGTCTCTCTCCCTCTCCCTCTCTCAACTTTCATTGAGGGACTCTGATTTCACAGCTTCTCTAGAAGTTTTTCTTCAAAATTAGCGTCAGATCCTTAGTTTTGTCATGCGTATTTGCTGTAAGATCGCGTCCATTCTCCTGAACATCCGTTAGTGAACATCAAACACAGATCTCAAGCTATGTTGTGCACTAAATACTTTAAAGTTAGTCTGTAAGATTTTTAGGGTTGCCCAGCTAATGTATTTAGTGAAATTGAGCATAGTCTTATGGAAAGCTAAAATAGAGGATGTATTGTTTGAACAGAAGAACACTTATCATTGGATGCACAACAGACAGTCTTTGCACAATTTAGGTTTTTAGAAATGCATATGCATTTTTAATATGATCACTTTTATATTCAGTTTAAATTCCACTCTCTTTTTCCTCATAGGAACTCATGCAGAATATTCTTAACAACTTAGCATAATGTTGTGGATTAGTCAGGGTCAAGTCTCCTTCAATAAGCTAAAAATGAAAAACAAATTGTTATGCTTTCTACAACTTTTAAAAAACATGTATACTCTAAAGATAAGCCGCATTAACATTGAGTTTTATGTAGCTAAATGTGAGAAGATTGCTACCTGAACTGACTAAATCCATTTTCCGTCCCTCACGATGAAGTCTTCATATAAGTATCTTTGATTCTTCAACAAACAGGAGATTTTAGCAGAGCTGTAGAATTGGTCATATTTTCTTCCCAGAGGAATAATCCCTCTCTATTAGAAAAGAGATTATCTTTAAAAGCAAACTAATGTGGGTAGGCACAGAGAACAGGGAGAAGAAAAACAAGGCCCCACCTTGCTAAAAGAGACTTCAAATAGACAACAGTGGATGTGAAGATTCGGGTACTGCTACCAGACCACCTTAGTGCCCTAAGGGTCATTATTCTTGACAAAGTAGTAAAGAGATATTGCTGAATACATTTCCAGGAGCTAATTTGACTTTATATCATTTAGAACTCCAGATTCTCTTTCAAAAAAGCACATTGCTATGAAGGGAGAAATAGTCCAGTTTGTAAAAATATAATCTCAAGAAATAGATATACTCATTGTTTGTTATGTGCCAGACATTGAGCTAGATTTTATAGATTGTCTTGGTTCATTTGAGCTGCTACAACAAAGTGACTTACACTGGATAATTTTTAAACAATAGAAATGTATTGCTCATAGTTCTGGAAGCTGGGAAGTTCAAGATCAAAACACCAGCAGATGCCATGCCTGGTGAGGACATTGGAGTCGTTAGAGGGGACCTTCTTTGCTCCCACAAGGTGGAAGGAAAAAGAAGCAACTCTCAGCCTCTTTTGTCAGGGCACTAATTCCATGCCTGGGGGCACTGTCCTCATAACTAGCATGGAAGGGTCCTGTCTTTTCCTGTTATCCTATTGGGTACTAGATTCTGACATATAAGTTTTGGGCAGGACACCAACATTCAGACCGTAGCATATATATTTTGTATAAATGTATAATATAGAAATGTGTTATGTGTAGTAGCAAACACAAGAAGTATTCACTTCCCAGGCTCTGATCTGAGAGGCTCACAAATACTAGTTAATTCAATACTTACAACAACTTAATGAAATAGGTGTTTTTATTGTCGTTTCGTCAAAACTGAGGGAAAAAGAGATTAAGTAAATGTTTTGGTTAAAAAGTAGTAGAGCTGGTATTTAAGTCCAGCAATTTGGCTCAGAGACAGCGTTCTTAAACACTGTACAACCATATCTTTGCCTATCAGTTTCATGTTATTTAATCTTCAGGATAACTTGCCACAGTAAATGATTATATTGAATTTATTATATAAATAAGGAATCCGGGAATTTAATAATTTAAAAACTTTCAATGCACACATACACATAAAGTTCTGAAGCAAGTCCTTAGAGTTGTCTAATTTTAGGTCCTATTCCTAATAGCTATTAGATAATGAAATGAACTCTCTTCTATTACATATGATATCTTGTAGGAAATTATCTTGTTAATAGTCATAAAGGAGCCGGGCTCGGTGGCTTAGCCTGTAATCCCGTGCCTTGGGAGGCTAAGGTGAGTGAATTGCCTGAGCCCGCGGGTTCGAGACCCGCCTGGGCAAGCGAGACCTCATCTCTACAATAGATTACAAAATTAGCCGGGCGTGGTAGCATGCGCCTGTAGTTCCAGCTACGTGGAAGGCTGAGGCGGAAGGATTGCCGGAGCCCAGCAGGTCGAGGCTGCGGTGGCCGGGAGCGGCCACTGCACTCCAGCCTGGGCGACAGAGTGAGACTCCAACTCAAAAAAAAAAAAACAAAAAACAAAATAAATATACACTGGAGAACTGAACTAGGGGGATTTTTGTATAAACAGGCAATTTAAAAATAAATGTTAATATTGAAGTTTATGTGGTCATAATAAAGGCAGAGGATAGAGTGCTAAGAGAGTCTGATGAATTTCGACTGTGAAATAGTTTCTATAGTTTTCTATTAGACACAGGGCAAGATTTTATCTTCTTTGAGTGTGGAGTTTTGGCTCCCTAAATTAGAAAAACATACAGCTTACATCACTAAATAAAATATTAGTTCTCTGGACTTCCTGAGAGATTACATAAATCAAAGCAAATATTACAGTATCATTAGAAATTAAACCCAAGTATAAGAATCCTTATTTCAATGATATATTACTATTTTCTAATTTTAAAAACAAGAAGAGAATTTAAGTAGTCCTTTAAATCTTTCCTTATCACCAGTCTCTGCCCAAGCTAAGTGAGAAAATGAAGACCTATATTCTCCTTAACTGAGAGCTTCTTCTTAACAAAATGTCTGATTTTTCTCTTATTCCACAGTAGGGGTGGTCATACAGTTGAAATAAAGATAATTAGTAATTTCTAGAGCTACTCATTGAGCCAAATATTTTAATGTCTTAAAAGTTAACGTGTTATTTATCTGAGTTCTTTTCTCTCTCCCTCTCCCTCTCCCTCTCTCTTTCTTTCAGAGACAGGGTCATGGCTCACTGTAACTGTAAATTTGGGGGCTCCAATCATCCTTCTGCTTCAGTGTCTGGAACAGCTGGTACTACAGGTGTAAGCCACCACACCTGGCTAATATTTATTAATTTGTTTTTGTAGAGTGAGAGTCTTGCTAGGTTGCCCAGTCTAGTCTCAAATTCCTGACCTGAAGCAATCCTTCTGCCTCAGTCTCCCAAAGCACTGAAATTACAGGTGTGAGCCACTGTACCTGGCCTTATGGTCTATTCTAAAAAAATGCAATGTAAATTTGTATAACTGAATAATTTAAATGAAAACACACCTATTTTCTTTGCTTTTTATTATACTGTTACAACGATAAATATTTATCTAATAAAGAGATTTTCAACAGTACGTTATGTATATTCAACTTTTAGCCATATCCCAAATGATACTAATATCTTGTTCAGGTATGTGCTTAGGCAAAGAACACTATTTTCCCATAGTAGCAGAAATAATTTATACGAATATTCTGTCTACTAGAAAGAGCTATCTCCAACCTTTAACTAAAAAATATAGTGCCATCGTGTTCTAAATTGATCTGTGAATTTTATTTATAAAGATTTCTTGATATTGATAACTGATTGACTGATTGAGTCGGGGGTCTTATTCTCACCCAGGCTAAAGTGCACAATCGCAACGATCACAGCTCAGAGCAGTTTCAACTTCTTGGGCTCAGGTAATCCTTCCACCTCAGCATCCTGAGTAGCTGGGACTACAGGTGCACGCCACCATGCCTGGCTAAGGCTTTGATTTTTTTTTTTTTGGTAGAGATGAGGTTTCACTATGTTGCCCAGGTTGGTCTTGAACTTTTGGGATCAAGTCTCCCAAGCCACCTGCCTTGGCCTCCCAAAGTTCTGAGATTACAGATGTGAGCCACCGCACCTGACCTGATTTCTTGCTATTCATTTGCAATGTTAATAATATACGTATAGCCGGGTTCGGTGGCTCAGCCTGTAATCCCGCACCTTGGGAGGCTGAGGTGAGTGGAATGCCTGAGCCCGAGGGTTCGAGACCCGCCTGGGCAACTTGGCGAGACCTCATCTCTACAATCAATCAAAAATTAGCTGGGCATGGTAGCGTGCGCCTGTAGTTCCAGCTACTTGGAAGGCTGAGGCGGAAGGATCGCCGGAGCCCAGCAGGTTGAGGCTGCGGTGGCCGGGAGCGGCCACTGCACTCCAGCCTGGGCGACAGAGTGAGACTCCAACTAAAAAAAAAATAATAATAATAATAATACACGTATAGAAGATTATTTTTTTGGCTTCCCTAATTTTAATACAAATTTAAGGATTAATATTATTTTAAATAGGGAAACATTTCAAGGCATTATAAGGATAACAAATTACTAAGC
>CAUYQG010222234.1:0-10271 GCA_963574415.1 Tarsius wallacei
TGGGATTAATGGCAGTCAATATCTGTCTGGGGACGGGAAGACACCTCTTGTCAACAAGGGTACCTGAACGAAGCATAGTTGTATACCTAATCCTTGACAGTACCCCACAATATCATAATAAAAAATACTGATTATAAAAAAATAAAAAAATAAAAAAAATAAAACAAACAACAACAGATGCTGGTGAGGATGCGGAGAAAAAGGAAAGCTTCTACACTGTTGGTGGTAATGCAAACTGGTAATGCAAACTAGTGCAATCTCTTTGGAAAACAGTGTGGCGATTTCTAAAAGAACTAGAAATTGACCTTCCATATGACCCTGCAATTTCCCTATTGGGAATATATCCAGAGGAACTCTAATCATTCTACAAAAAAGATACCTGCAACATATGTTTGTTGCAGCTCTACTCACAATAGCAAAAACATGGAACCAACCATGCTGCCCATCGAAGCAAGATTGGATTAAAAAATATGGTACATATACTTGATGCACTATTATGCAGCCGTAAAGGACAAACATATGGACTTTGCAGCAACTTGGATGGATTTAGAGTCTATCATACCAAGTGATCCTCCACAGAAAAAAGAACAGAGTGCCATATGTTCTCACTCATAAGCGGACCTTGAACAACTATCATAATACTATAACAAAGCGATTGGCAGTAGTGAGAAACTGCCGGGGGGATGGGGAGTGGGAATGGCAGTTGAGGGAAACTGCTAGGGGAGGGAGGGTCACACCTCATCATATGGGTACCTGCATAATCAACATTTATATATCTAACCCTGAATTGTACCCCACATCTTTAAAATAAAAAAAATTCCCCTAAGTAACTATAATCTCTAATTGCTTATTATATTCTACTTTAAATTGTATACACATCTGTGGTAGATTGTAGCTGTATAGGTGAGGTGCTAAATCTTGATATCTTTTTTTTCCTACCTTTTTTTTTCTTTTCAAATGTGGTCTTACTACGTTACCTCTGGGCTCAAGTGATCCTTCTGCCTCAGCTTCTAAGTGGTGGGGACTAAAATCACGTGCCATTGCTCCCTGCTTGATGTCCTTTTTATGTTCTCATTTTGTTGGATACTTGTAGAAATGAAAAGAAGCTTAATAAACACGTTTTCTTAAATTGTGGTAGTATTTACATAACATATAATTAAAGATTATAAAGTATACAGCTCAGAGTCATTTTATGTATTCACAATGTTGGGCAACTATCACTTCTCTCTATTTTCAAAACATTTTCATCACCCCAGAGAAATATCCCCATATCCATCAAGTAATAACTCTCCATTCTTCCCATCCCTCATCTCCTGGTAACCACTAATCTGCTTTCTGTCTCTCTGGATGTGTTCATTATGAATATATTATATTAAAAAAATCATACAATATGTGAACTTTTGTGTCGGCTTCTTTCATTTAACATAATGTTTTCGAGGTTCATTCAAGTTGTAGCACTTATCAGTACTTTGTTCCTTTTTATGTCTGATTAGTATTCCATTTTATGCATATATTACAATTTGTTTATTCATTTATTCACTGATGGGCATTTGCATTGTTTCCACCTTTTAGCTATCATAATGCTGTGATGAGCATTCATATATGAGTTTCTGTGTAAACATATGTTTTCATTTCTTTTGAGCATATACCTGGAAGTAGAATTATATACTATTAGTATATATTAGTAGAGTTATATATTAATTCCACATTTAACTTTTTGAGGAACCACCAAAATATAACCAAGTATTGTATACTTTGATTATCTTTGAATTTTAAACAACATATCATATTTTTTCTTGTAATGGTTTTATTGAGATATGATTCACATATCATAAAACCCACCTTAGCTGGGTTCAGTGGCTCAGCCTGTAATCCAGCGCCATGGGAGGCTGAGGTGAGTGGATTGCCTGAGTTCGCGGGTTCGAGACCCACCTGGGTAAGTTGGCAAGACCTCATCTCTGCAATAAATAAAAAAATTAGCTGGGCGTGGTAACACACTCCTGTAGTTCCAGCTACTTGGAAGGCTGAGGTGGAAGGATCGCTGGAGCCCAGCAGGTCGAGGCTGGGGTGGCCAGGAGAGGCCACTGCACTCCAGTCTGGACAACGGAGTGAGACTCCAACTCAAATAAATAAATAAATAAATAAATAAATAAAACCCACCTATTGAAAGTGTATTTATCATTTATGGCCATTTGGATTGTTTTCATTTACTAGTTACACATTTTGTTGCTATGAACATACGTATGCAGGCTTTTATGTAGACATGTGTTTTAAATTCTCTTGGGGGTATGTCTAGGAGTGGAATTGCTGGGTTATTTGGTAGCTTTGTTTAACGTCTTGAGGAACTGCTCAAGGTGATGGTGTTGAGAGGTAGGGCTTTTTGGAAGGTGATTAGGTGCTCTTATAAAAGAGATCCCAGGCCAGGTGCGGTGGCTCAAGTCTGTAATCCCAGCACTTTGGGAGGCCGAGGTGAGAGGATTGCCTGAGCCCACGGGTTTGTCTCTATAATGAATCAAAAATTAGCTGTGCATGGTATCGTGTGCCTGTAGTTCTGGCTACTTGAAGGCTGAGGCAGAAGGACTGCCTGAGCCCAGCTGCATTCCAGCCTGGGCGATGGAGTGAGGCTCCGACTCAAAAAAAAAAAAGATTCCAGAGAGATCCCTCACCTCTTCTGTCATGTGAGGTTATGATGAAAAGATGATTGTTGATGAGAAACTGTTGTTTATATGCCCTCAAGCCTAGGATATTTTGCTATAACAGCCCAAACAGTTTAAGACAGTTGCTAACAATTATTATCTATTTTTTTGATGACAGTCATCTTAGTGGTGTGCAGTGGTATTTTGTTGCAGTTTTGATTTGCGCTTCCTTGAGTTATTGATGTTGTGCATTTTTTCATGCATTTGCTGGTGATTTGTATACATTCTTTGGTAGAAGTGTCTATTTAGACCCTGTGTTTATTTCTTATTTGGGTTACTTGCTTTTTTGTCATTGAGGTGTAAGAGTTCTTTGTATTTTCTAGGTGCAAGTTCCTTAGTAGATATGAGATTTGCAATTATTTTGTCCCATATTATGGGTTATCTTTTCTTGGTTTTGATGGTGATCTTTGAAAAGTTTTAAACTTTGATGAAGCCAAATTTGTCTATTTTTTCTTTTGTTGCTGTTGGTGTTGTATCTGATGAGATCAGATACATTCAGCATGGTATGCCTGTAAACCTATTGGTATTCTATCTGAGAAATCATTGCCTAAACCAAGATCATAAAGATTTATCTGTATTTTTTTTCTAAGGACTTCTAAATTTTAACTCTTACATTTAGAACTTTGATTATTTTGGGTTAATTTTTGTTTATGGTGTAAAGTAGGATTCAATTTTATTCTTTTGCATGTAGATATCCAGTTGTCCTAACCCGTATAATATATTTATGTTATTTTTAAAAAAATCTAAAATTTTTCTTCACAAATAAATGTTTCTGCCATATTTTTCCATTTCTACCAGTGGTACCATCACTTTTCCACAAACGAAACTGGGAGTTACTCATTCAGTTTCCTTTAATCTTTTAGTGTTGACTTCTCACTCTGTCATTACTCCTGTCAAATTTTTGTTGTGATTTCAATGTCCATGAAGATGATTATTTCGATCTTCTAGTTTTTCAATTTTTTACTAATTTTTTGTTTCTAACGAATTTATCCTAAAGCTTACCTCAGCCTTTCACTTTTAAGTTTATATTCTAGGTCAGTGGTTCTTAATTAGAATCATCTCTTAAGTAGAATTATCTGAGGAATTTTAAGTAATACCAATGACAGTCATCCTTGAGCCTAATTATATCAAAATGTTCTGGGTCATGAGATATACTTCTAATGTGCCACCAGGATTGAGAAACACTGCCTTAAATATTGCCATCACCGATAACTTTTACACTTTCCGTATAGCAAGTATTCCACTCTCTAATCATCACCATCTATTTTTTCGTCTCACTGCTTTGGTGTCGTAACTGTAATTAATCTGCTGGGATGTACAATCCATTTATCTGAGGATATTTTCACTGTCTCTTATGTCCCTTGTGTCTATACTTCCCTTGTGTGGTAGTCTGTTGTATTGGTGGTCCCTAGTGAATCATGCCTTCCTGTATTTCTGCCTTTCTCTAGTCCCCTCCTCTTGAAATGGTGTTTGCCATGTGATTTGCTTTAACCATTAACATTCAATGGAAATGGCACTGTTCTTTGAGAAGGAGCTCAGCTCCCCTGTTGGAGAAACTATGTGAAATGATCATCCAAGGAGACTATGTGATGAAGGAGAAGTTCTGAGGAAACATGTAGTAGATCTAAGAAAGCCAAATGATGGTGAGAATTGATGTTCAGACAGTCCTGGTGAGTCCAGTATGCAGCAAAAGTTGAGAACCACTGATTTATAGGCTGATGACTCCCAAATGTGTCTACTACCTAATAGAACTTTCTGTGAAGCTCTACAAGGTTCTCTATGATCTACTCTCTACCTTGTTAACCCTCTCACTTTATCCCTACTCCTTTCCTTTGGCTTGCTCTGTTTCTGCTACACTGACCTCCCTGTTACACCAGATATACATACCAGGTATACAGGGCCTTAGCCTGTTCCCATTTTCTGCAGTGCTTTTCCTCCAGATGGTCACATTATCCACACATCTTGCACTATCGTCATCTTCTGGTCTTTGTTCAGTGCAGTGCAATTTGTGCTGTAATTGGTTAACTTTTCTAGTTGTGCTGAAATGTCAACTAGTACAGCTTATTAGAATATATGAAGATGCCAGGCTCGGTGGCTCAGCCTGTAATCCCTCGCTTGGGGAGGCTGAGGTGAGTGGATTGCCTGAGCCCGCGGGTTCAAGACCTCCTCTCTATAATAAATCAAAAAATTAGCAGGGTGTGGTAGTACGCGCCTGTAGTTCCAGCTACTTGGAAGGCTGAGGCGGAAGGATCAACTGAGCCCAGCAGGTCGAGGCTGTGGTGGCCGGGAGCAGCCACTGCACTCCAGTCTGGGCGACAGAGTGAGACTCCAACTCAAAAAAACAAGAACAAAAGCAAACAAACAAACAAAAAAAGAATATATGAAGATAAGAAAAAAATAAGTGTTACAATGTCAATTGCTTATGAAAGTGTACTTATGAAGACGTGAAAAAGAGAAGCTGTTATGTTTTGTCAGTGGGTGTATAATTTAGCATTATCTAGCAAAGTTGATGATGCGTATATTCTATAAACTAGGGATATAGCTGTGGTGGTTATAAAATATGTTCAAAAATTTTTTTGATATACTTCCCTTCAGTGGGTTGGGTTTAATCCCTTCCTCTTGAACAGGGATTGAATTTAGTGACTCACTTCTAATGAATAGAATATGGTGGAAATGGCAATGTGCATCTTCCAAGACTAGGTCATAAAAGGCATTATAGCTTCTTTCTTACCTTCTCTCAGATTGCTTGGTGTGAGGAGGAAGCCAGCTGTCATGTCCTAAGGACACTCAAGCAGACCTTTGAAGAGACCTCTGTGGCAAGAAACTGAAGTCTCCTGACAACAGCCAGGAGATATTAAGTCCTTTTTCCAAGAGCTGTGAGAGTGAACCATCCTGAAACAAGATCCTCCAGCTCCAGTCAAGCCTTCAGATGACTATAGCCCCAGCTGACATCTTTACTGCAATTTTATGAGAGACCTTGAGTTAGGGTCACTCAATGAAGCAATCCTTAAATTTCTGTTTCACAGAAATGCTGAAATAATTAAACTTTGTTGTTTTAAGTTGCTAAGTTTTGGGATAATTTGTTAATGTTGTAATTAACAAATATAGTTAAAGAAAATCTTGCACCTGTGTACAAGTAGATATGAAGAAGAATTCTTATAGCAGCATTGCTTGAAACGGGGGAAACAGAGACAGCCTAAAGGTCCATCAGCAAGAGAATGGATAAATACGTGGTGGCATAGTCATACAATGGTATATTTACAGCATTAAAAATGTTTAAACAAAGTTACAACTCTTAAATACAATGTTGAAAAAAACTAGTACATTTATATAAATAGTATATTAATATGAAGTTAAAAACATGTAAAGAAAAAATAATAGATTGCTTATGAATATAAGTGTGTGTAGCATAATTAAAGAAGTGAAAGGGAAATTTATCATTATATTTAGGATGTGGTATATTAGTCACTATTGCTTCATAATAAATGAGCCCCAAAATGAAGTGGCTTAAAACAATAAAGACTTATTATCTCACAGTTTTTGTGGGTCAGAAATTTGGGAGCAGACTACCTGGGCATTTCTGACTTTAGCTTTATTATGACATTTTATTTAAAATATTGGTTGAGCTGGGCACAGTGTCTCATGCCTATCATCCCAGCAATTTGGGAGACAGAGGCAGGAGGATCACTTGAGACCAGGAGTTCAAGACCAACTTGGGCAATATAGTAAGACCCTACCTTTACAAACATTGAAAAAAAATTAGCTAGGTGTGGTAGCATGTGCCTGTAGTCTTAGCTCATCAGGAGGCTGAGGTGGGAGGCTGATTGTTTGAACCCAGGAGTTCAAGGCTGCAGTGAGCTATAATCGCACCACTGCACTCCAACCTGTGTGACAGAGCAAGATATAAATAAAATATAAAATAAAAATTTTAAAAATTGGTTGATATTGCCATTACCTGAAGGCCTGAATGGGGCAGAAGGGTCCATTTCACCCACATTTGGTAAATTGGTACTGGTTATTACTAGGAGGCTTCAGTTTCTCCCCACATGGGTTTCTTCTTAGGTTAGTTGAAAGTCTTCATGACATGGCAGCTTATTTGTCTTAGAGAAAACAATCCAAGAGGAAGCAAAGTATACCATTCTCTCCCAAAGTTCCCTGAATCTCATCACATTACAGCATCAACTTAAACTGTCATGTACCAAGCTCTTGAGTGGCCTTAGTTAACCAGCTTCCCCAGGAGCAACTTCTTCCCTTTGGGCCAATTTGCATCAAAGATGAGTCTTAGACACTGCCTGATATTCAAGCAGTTTATCTTGTAAACATCACTTACAAGATAGATAGCAGGATCAGGCTGGTAGCACAGGCCAGATACAGTTAGGGGTCAGATGACCACCTGACCAGGAGGGTCTTCACCTAGATACCATTCCTAGAGTTTGGGAGATTCTTTTCCATTTTACATACCTGGATTCAGTCTGGGTCATTATCAGGCATTTCTTTTAAAAATGTAGTTTAAGCTGTTCTTGTAAGAGTAAACGATATTTTAAGAATTATGACAGTCGCATCTGTGCTGAGGCAATGTAACCTGGAAATCCCTGGGTCAGGGTTAGAAATCCCTAGCCCAGTTTGCATAATACTGCTAAGTTACACATAGTATTGGCTCTGTGAGATGTTTGAGTGGGTCTTATGGCTATCATAGCCACAATATATCTCTTATAGTATTCTACAAAGTCAAAGACATCATCTAAATCAGTTCCAGGTGGAATGAAGTTTTTCAGATGTGGTTCTTCTCAAGTACAGTTTACACTCCATGTGAAGATCTGTGAACAGAGACAAGTTATGTGCCCCATGTCTAACACACATATGATAGTGAGATTGGCATGGCTGCTGTAGTCATTCCTGTTTGAAAGTGAGGAGAAAATATCACAGAAATAACCATGCCATAGAACTTCTGAAATTCAGCTGGAATTTGGAATGTTGGAAGTTTTTGGATTAGAACTGAAACCTGTTCCTTTCTGGGAATGATTTTTCATGGCTCGTGGTTCTGCATTCCGGTCATCCCACTCCCCCTTTTTCTTCTGTGCTCTGAACTATTTTTCCTTTCCATAAAAGGTAGCTTGAGTTTGCAATTCGATAGTTTTCTCGGTTTGTTTCTTGCCTATAGAGCTTTTGGGGTTCAAAAATCTCTTTTCCCTTTTTACTGTCTCTATTTCTTTCAGTATAAGCTGATGTTTCTGATGATATAATTTTCTTAAAAAATTTGTTGGTCTCCATTCATTGTACTTCAGTCACATCATCTGTAAAATGGAGAATAATAAAAATTATGTGGCATGGAACAAAGGAGAAAGTAAGAGAAATAACAGCAAAAATAGACACAAAGTATCAGCACATGTTTGTGGAAAATTTGGAAAACTGTCCTTTTGATTTTGCTACATAATGAAATATTCCCTTAGATTATAGATAAAGTTTGTCTGGCTAATTCCTATATGAAAGCGTAAAAAGGAAATCATTTGAGGCACCAGCTGTGTCTGCTACTTCAACATGGTTCCATTTCAACATCATTACTTCCAGATCTCGAGAAATAAGGAGAGAGGGGAGGGAGAACTGACATGTATTAATTTATAATCAGTGACAGCATATGAGCTTGGGATGGACTGGGCAATAGTTTGTATACTAGATATGCAATAATGTTTGCACATCAGATTTTTTTTAACTTTTAATTTTTTAATGTTAAAGAGTTGGGGCACAATTCAGGGTTAGGGATACAAACGTTCATTGTGCAGGTGCCCTTGTTGATGAGGCGTGCCCCCCCTTCCCAAGGCAGATTCCCGATACTTCCCATTCCACCTCCTCCCCCACCCCCCCAGTTTCCCACTACTGCCAATCTTTTTTCTTATAGTATTACTATAGTTGTTTAAGGCCCACGTATGAGTGAGACTATGTGATACTCAGCTTTTTTTTTTCTGTGAAAGATCTCTCAGTATTATAGATTCTAAGTCCGTCCAGGTTGCTGTGAAGTTCATGATTTTGTTCTTTATGGCTGCATAATATTCCACAGTGTATATGTACCACATTTTTCTAATCCAGTCCTCTTCTGATGGGCAGCCTGGTTGGTTCCATGTTCTTGCTACTGTGAACAATGCTGCCATAAACATACGGCACACCAGGTTTTGGATTAGTTGTCTCTAAAGTAGGGATTACCTCTTCGAGTGAAGAAGAAAGTTTCAAAAATTCTGTTCACACTTACATTTATAGTTATAGTTTTTTAATTTAAAATATAAAATGGTATATACTTTACCTACATCAATTATCTGTATTTTTAAAAAAGATTATATAAAAACAAACTTAATTTTAGATTAGAATAAAATACATTTTAAGACTGCACATATCTCGTGTAAGCTATTTAAAAAGTTATATATTGTTATGTAGCCTTTATACAAATGAAACTTGATAATAAGATAAGATAATTCTTCTTGATTTATGATAAAGGAATAATAACCTGCTTAGAGGGAACAAAATCAAAGGCAAATGATAGAAATAAAATGATTTCTTAAGACTCAAAATGTGCTTTATATTGTTGTCAGTGATCCAGGACCCTGGCACACATAGGACTCTGTCGGCTTAGGGAACAAACAAGGGCTTGTGAATCAAAGTCTAAAGTGGAAGAGAAAATAAAAATTCTTAAGACAAACCCCTTCAATTTGTTGGTCTTCTAAAAATTTTGTTGGTATTTACTGAAATAAGCCATTCTCTCGCTTGAGTTTCTACCGAGACTATGGAGGGACAACACCCTTAAGCTTTTTAGAAGCTCTGTTGTTTGAGCAGGCCTCCAAGATGTCACTTTAGGTATTTCAGAAGTCTAAACAAAAGATTTTAAAAAATCATCCTCAGCTTTTCTGAGTCTCTCTTGATTGGATCTTGTTCAGAAGTCATTTTGTAATATTAGTGTCAATTGTCATCTGGAGAGACTGGGAATTTTTAATCCCACCCATGTTTAGCTTCTTTTTGTTTAACAATCATTACTTTAGTTTATCTGTCTCCTCTTATATTTTATTACACACAAGAAGAAGAAACCTGTTGTGCCTTCAATGCCCAGAATGGAATATTTTCAAGTAGGCCACACAATTCATTAAGAATATTTTTCTACTTTTCATGTTACTGCAGGCGATAATGTTGCAGTATAAATTTCTTTCCTTACGGTTTCCAATGACCTTTCCTTACTATCCTTTAAGCCCTCACTTCTTGAAGTCTCCTATAAGACCATTAGGCATCTACTAATAGACTTTTCTTTTTTTTTTTTTTTTTTGAGTTGGAGTCTCACTCCGTCGCCCAGACTGGAGTGCAGGGGCCGCTCCCGGCCACCGCAACCTCGACCTGCTGGGCTCCGGCGATCCTTCCGCCTCAGCCTTCCAAGTAGCTGGAACTACAGGCGCGCGCTACCACGCCCAGCTAATTTTTTGGATTTATTGTAGAGATGAGGTCTCGCCAAGTTGCCCAGGCGGGTCTCAAACCTGCGGGCTCAGGCAATCCACTCACCTCAGCCTCCCAAGGCGCGGAATAGACTTTTCTAGGCTCTCA
>CAUYQG010222243.1:0-12958 GCA_963574415.1 Tarsius wallacei
ATTGATTCTGAAATTCGTATGAAACTTAAGGGACTTAGGATAGCCAAAATAATCTTGGAAAGAGAAACAATGCTTGAAGGACTTACATTTCCTTATTTCAAAATTTACTGCAAAGCAAAAGTAATCAAGACATTATGGTACTGGCATAAGGTTAGACATACAAGGCCTGACAATTAGGTTCGCGCACTCATAATTTTAAAAGTGCTAACATAGCTCAATGCTGAATATCACTACTGTCACCTTTGAAGTACTCCCCTTAAGAAACTATACACCAATGCCAGTGCCTAGTCCACTCACCAAAGCAATTTTGGAACTCTTTTCCTAGAATGGCTTTCAGAGCTGTCATTGTAGTACCCTTGATGTTCTGAATATCAACAAAATGTCTTCCTTTCAATATTTCCTTTACCTTTGGGTAAAGAAAAAAGTCATTGGGGGCCAGATCAGATGAGTAGGAAGGGTGTTTCAATACAGTTATTTGTTTACTGACTAGAAACTCCCTCACTGCGAGGGCTCCTTCAGGATCATTTTTGCACACACCTTTATCATGCCAAGATTTTCAGTTAAGATTTTCCTAACTGTTTCTCTATTGATGTTTATTGGGTCTACTATGCTTCTCACAATCAGCTGACCATTTTGACACACAATCCAATGGATTTTTGCCATGTTTTAGTCAATTCTGCTCATTACGGGCTGTCATGACCTCTCTTCATCAGTGATGCCTTCTCTCCCCTCAGAAAAATGTTTACTCCATTTGTGCACTGCCGTTTTCTTCATGGCATTATCCCATGAACTTGGACTAGCATGTCCCTGATTTCACTCTGACTCTTGCCAAGTTTATCAAGAAATTTAATGTTTGTTCGTTGCTCTAATTCAAGCTCCAACATTCTTGGGACAATGGCACACAAAAACATGCAACAACATGCAAGACACTGCCACACATCAACATGAACACAGCTGTGAGACACTGATATACCAAGGTTATGATGCCTTGCTGAGTTGTTTGAACAGTGCTGCCAGCATACTCATGGTGGCAAGTTTGCTAACTTAATTGTCCGACCTTGTATCGATCAATGGAATATAATTGAGTGTCCAGAAATAAATTCATATATTGATAATGAATTGATTTTCAACAAGGGTGCCAAGATCATTCAATGGGTGAAGGAATAGTCTCTTTACCAAATGGTGCTGGGACAAGTGAATATCTTTATGTGAAAGAATGAAGTTGGGCCCCTACCTCACACCATATACAAACATTAACTCAAAATGGATCAAAAACCTAAATGTAAGAACAAAAACTTTAAAATTCTTAGAAGAAAATACAGAGGTACATCTTCATAACGTTGGATTAGGCAAAATGGTTTCTTAAATATGTCACCAAAAGCACAAGCAACAAAATAAAAAATAAATAAACTGGACTACATCAAATTAAATTTCTTTTGTGTTTCAAGTGATACTATCAAGAAAGTGAGAGGACTAACATAAAGGGAGATAATATATGCCAATCACATATCCGATAAAGGATTTGTATTTAGAATATATAAAGAACTCTTACAACTCAATGATAATAATAAAATTAACTCAGTTGAAAAATGGGCAAAGGATATGAATAAATATTTCTCCAAAGAAGTTATACCAATGGCCAATAAGCACATGAAAAGATGCTCAACGTCATTACTCATCAGGGGACTGCAGAGCAAAACACACTTCATAGCCACTAAGATGGCTGTCATAAAAAAGACAGGTAATATGTGTCAGTGAAGGGGTGGTGAGATTGAAATTCTCATACACTGCTGGTGGAAATGTAAAAAGCTGCTACTTTGGAAAACAGTCTGGCAATTTCTCAAAAAGTTAAACAGAGCTGCCATTTGGACCAGCGATTTCATATTGAGGTATCTATGCCAGAGAAATGGAAACATGTACACACAAACACTTATACACGAATGTTTATGGCAGCATTATTATAATAGCCAAAAAGGTGGAACTAACCTAAATGCTCACCAACAACTGAGTGGACAAACAAAATGTGGCATATTCATACAATGGAATATTACTTGGCCATAAAAAGGAATAAAGTGGTGATACATGATACATGCAGACAAGCTTGAAAATATGAGGCAAAGTGGCAGAAGGCAGTTACAAAAGATGATATATTTATGACTCCATTTAGGTAAAGTGTCCTGACTAGGCAAACCTACAGTGGTTGCCTGAGGCTGGGATGAAAGGAAGATAGAAGGGCCTGATAGCTCAAGGGTACATAGCTTTTTGTGAGTGAAGAAAGCGTCCTAAAGTTGATCGTGATGGTGGTTGCACAACTCTGTGAATATACTAAAAATCATTACATCACACACTTTAAATGAATGTATTGTGTTGCACGGGAATAATATCTCAATAAAGATTTACCAGGTTGAGCGCGGTGGCTCAAGCCTGTAATCCCAGCACTTTGGGAGGCTGAGGCGAGAGGAATAATCCTGAGCTCAGGGGTTCGAGACCAGCCTGGGCAACTTGGCGAGACCTCATCTCTACAAAATCAGAAAATTAGCCGGGCGTGGTAGCGCGCACCTGTCGTTCCAGCTACCTGGAAGGCCGAGGTGGAAGGATCGCCGGAGCCCAGCAGGTCAAGGCCGTGGTGGCTGTGAGTGTGCCTCTGCACTCCAGCTTGGGCAACAGAGTGAGACTCCGATTAAAAAAAAAAAAAATTTTACCAAAAAGTTTACAAAGCCAAAAAATTTCATTTTCTTTTTAATTTTTAAATTGTACAGCAAATTTCTATTATTATTATTTATTTAAACTATTTTTATTTTTAAGAAATGTAAAGCATAGCAGGGTGTCCTACCATGTTCCTGAGAGGAAGCCACTGTCATCAGTTTACTGCAAACCTTTCTTCACACTTTTTTTGCGATGTATAGGTATGAACATACATAAACAAGATGTAGACACATGATTTATTTTTGTAACTTTAAAAATAAAAGAGTTTGTGCTGTGTGTGTATTGTTCTGCTGCTTGCTTTTTTCTTTCTTTTTTTTTTTTTTTGAGTTGGAGTCTCACTCTGTCGCCCAAGCTGGAGTGCAGGGACACGCTGCTCACGGCCACTGCAGCCTTGACCTTCCACCTCAGGCTTCCAAGTAGTTGGAACTACAGGAACACACCGCCATGCCTGGCTTATTTTTTGATTTATTGTAAAGATGAGGTCTCACCACGTTGCTCAGGCTGGTCTCGAACCCCTGAGCTCAGGCAATCTCTCCTCGCCCAAAGTGCTGGGATTACAGGCTGGAGCCACTGCGCCCGGCCTCTGCTTGCTTTTTTCACTGGACATTGTGTTTTGGAGATCCTTCCATGTTATTATACGTAGGTCTTCCTCTGTTTAAAAAATACCGTGTGGTGTTATATAGCAATGATGTTGGGGGCGGGGGTTCTGAATACTTAGTGGTGAAATTGTTGGGTCAAAGGGTTTAAAATTGAACAGATACTGCGAATTGTCTTCCAGAAAGGCTACACAATTCCACACATCCACCAAGAGTGAGCACATACACCTTTCTCTTCACTCAGGCAAACAGTGAACATTATTAATACCTTTAAATTTTGTTTGTTTGGTATCTCATGGTCGTTTTAGTGTCTATCTTCCTGAATACCTATAAAGTTAATACATATACAATTCCCTAATATTTTAATCCTGAATTATCTTTCTTAGAATATGTGGTATCTTTGAAACATTATTTCAAGGATTTTAGTTTTACTTTGTTTTGCCCGTATCTCTTGTTAACAGCATGGAGCTGGTTTTCTTGATTGTAGTTCTGATATAATTATGATCTCATAATCTAAGAGCTGAAAAGGGGGAACTTGCAAAAGTTAACAAAGAGTTTGTTCATGTCAAACCACTAGACTAATAGTGCTTACAAGTCAGTCTGTATAGCTGTATGTAATCTTTGTTTAGTATATTATCACGTCTTGCTGCAGAAAAAGTTTGTTTACATAGTACATTTTAGGTTTTACCAAAAATAATTCCGCCTGGTTATTCTGGTGGTTTTAAGGCACGTTCACCAATTTTTTGCCACTTCTCTCACAAAAGGCGGAGTCTAGTTCCCCTGCTCTTGAATGTGAGCTGGACTTAGTGACGCACTTCTAATAAACAGAACGTGGCTGGGAGGCTGTGTGCCTTCCAGCTTCCACGTGGTTCATTTGCTGTCGGAATGCTCGCCCTTGGAACGCAGCCACCATGTTGTGAGGAATCCCAGGCCACAAGGAGGGGAAACGAGGCCCCCAGCCAATGGCCGGCATCTGCTCCCAGGCACATGAGCAAACCAGCCCTCAGATGACTCCCACCTCAGCTTTGGAGTCCTTCATCTGAGGCTGCAAACATCGTGAAGCCAATGTACCCTGTCCAAACTCCTGATCAAAAGAATTCATGAGCAAAATAAATGATGGTTTTACACCACCAAAGTTTGGGGTGATTCATTTTGCAGCCACAGTGAAAAGCATTTTTATTAATAAGGAGATTTTTAGAGATGTTCCTGAACACCTTCCAATTGGGCTGGAAAAAAAAAGAAGGCAACTTTGCTCAGAAATCTTATGTTTTCCTAGTAACTCATTCTTCCACTCCCCGCAAGGAGATATGTTTGGAACTGTTTACACCATCTTTTTTTAAATTTTGTATATTTGTTTCTAACTAGAAATATTTCTTTTTTCGTCTTGCTTTTTTCACTTTACAAATCTTTGACTTTCCTTGAATGAACAGGATTTTCTTTGTCTATTCTTTTCCTTCCAGTAATTAGAAAATACAGAATTTATACATCTTTCATTTTTCTAGAATTAGGATTACATTTGTAACACACGTTTTTCGATCAGCATCTCGAATACTCAATATCTACTTCGTCCCCTGAACAAGACAAATAACTTAGTAGGATTTGCTTCTTTCCTTCCACTTTTCCACCCGTCTCTCATGTTTGCATCATCTGAACTTTAGTTTTAGACGACCTTTAAAAAATTAGCCAGAGATTATTTATACTTAATTATAAGTGCACATGCCCACTCCATCCTCCCTTTTTTTTTGCTTGTCACGGTTTTTAGTATCACTTATCTTTCTTATAGACGAATGTCCTGACTTGTCTTCTACGAAAATTTTCAGGGAATTCTATGAGTGTAAACTCCCTGAGTCTTTGGATGACTGAAAATGTCTTTATCTTGCGCTTTCATTTGAATGCTAGTTGACTTGGCATAGAGCTCAGGGTTCAAACATGACATTTCTTCCAGAACTATGTATGCGGCACTCTATCGGCTCCCGGCATCCAGTGCTGCCAGCAAGAGACACAATGTTGGTATGATTCTCCTTCCCTAGTGGGTAACCTGGTTCTCTCCGTTTTGCAGGATTTTTCTCTTTATCTTTGGTATTCCGAAATGTCATGGGATGATCTTTTTCTTCATTCTTCCTCTCCCTTTCATCCTTTCATCAATCTTCACCTGTCTTCTTTTCACTTCCACTGTGACGAGGAAGGTGACTGTCCTCCTGTCCCAGGTCAAGCCCTGTCCTTGTGCCCTGGAGCCATCTCCTCTCACCTTCTCAGGGCACCACCCCGCCAGCATTAAGCTAAGCTCCAGAGTCCCCCACGTAAGAAAATAACCCACCTCTCTCAGGCTCCACACCCTTCTGGCCACCTCCCGATTCTCCACTCTCCATTCACAGCTAAGTTTCTTGACAGAGTGGTCCAAACACCTTCTCTCCTTGCTCACCTTTCAGTGACTTTTCCAGGTTAGTCCAATCTACTCTCCACCCCACCCTAAGCAGTTCACCAGATGCTCAGATCGGACAGTCGCCTCTCAGCCTGCACCTCGTGTTTCTCCGCAATATGTTACACTCTCCCCTTACTGAAATCCTTCCTTGGCTTCCGCTGGCTCCCTCTCCATCTCCTTCACCAGCGGTTTCTGTCCCAGGGTCAGGCCACATTGTCTTCTCTATCAGCACCTTTTTTCCCTGGGGGATCGAATCCTCTCCCAGGCTTTTAATACCATCCATTTTCTGTTTAGTCCCAAATTCATGTCTGCAGCCCAGAGACCAAGTCCGGACGCCATCCTCTAACACACAATCTCTTTATCTGGTTACTTTGCAGGGATCTTAGAATGAACACATCCAAGGCTAAATCTCGTTCCTCCCGCAAACTCCCCTGCCAATCTACTGCTTCTTTCCAGTTATTTAAGCTATAATCTTAGGAGTCAATCTCTGCTTCTCTTTCTTCCTCACCGCACGACATCTCATCTCTTAGCACAGCCTATTAACCCCTCTCTATGGCTCAAAATATGCCTATCAACTTTTCCTTATGCCTACCGCCAATACCCTAGTCCAAACCACTGCTGTCTGTCACCTGGATCGTGATGACATCCTCCTAACTGGGCTTCTTGCTTCCAGGCCTGATCCCTTACAACTCTAACCGGCAGTTCGAAGCACCCTCTCAAAAACAATCCATTGCATTCCTTCTCTTTGCACTTAAAGTAAGCCATCCAAGGCCCTGAATGATCCAGTGCCTGTTTCCTCTCCCACCACATCTTATGTCCATCTCCAGCCTCATCCCTCACACCTTTGTTCATTCAGGGACTCTGGTCCTTCACACCAGCAAAAGCCCTTTCCCTCTTGAAGAGAATTAACCAGTTGAGGGGAAGGTGGATGATAAAGCAAGCTCCTCACAGAGCCAACAAATTGGATGCATTCTCCTTTGCCATGACAGAGGATGATTTTCGGATTCAGGATTAAAGAAGGCTGAGAAAAGCGCTGCAATTCATGTACCAGAGGAAGAGTTCATATCTTCCATACACAGAAAACCTCAACTTCAGAAGAAAAACACAAACAATTCAATAGTAAAGTAGGAAAGGGTTTTAATAGGCTTTTCTCAGGAATAAAAAAATTAAACAGTCAATAAACACTTGAAAAGATCAACTTCATTACTAATCAGGGAAAGGCAAATTGAAGAAATGGAGGCATCTTTTTTTTTTTTTAATAGAAAAAAAGTTAGGCAAAAATTAGAGTGGCTGGTGAGAATACGTGAAATCACTCTTACATCGTTGGTAGAAACATGAATTCCAACAATGCTTTGAGAAAATATATTAAAATCTTAAGACCCGCAAGTATAAAACTACTAGAAGAAAACACAGGGGAAATGCTTCAGAACATTTTGGTCTAGGCAAGTCTGCTTACCCAATAGAATAATTTTCAGCCACGCAAAAAGAATGAAGTCTTGTCATTTGCAAGAACATGGATGGAACCAGAGGTCATTTTGTTAAGTGAAATAAGCCAGGCACAGAAAGACAAATATCACATGTTCTTGCTCATATGAGGGAGCTAAAAAAGCTAATCTCATGGAGGCAGAGAGTAGAATGGTCATTTCCAGAGGCTGGGAAGTGGGGCAGGGAGGTGGAGAGAGGTTGGTGAGTGGGTTAAGGACACAAACCCACAGTTAGATAGAAGGACTAAGTTCTCGTGCTCAGTAGTACAGCAGGGTGACTGCAGTTAACCATAGCTCATTATGTGTTTCAAAACAGCTAGAAGCGAAGGTTTAAGATGTTCCCAGTACAAAGACATGATACATGTTTGAGGTGATAGATATGTTAATTGCCCTGATTTGCTCATTACACATTGTGTGTACATATCAAATATCACACGCACCCCATAAATATGTACAATGACTCCATATTGACTTTTTAAAAAAGCAATTCCTAAGAAACCACCAGTTGGAAGTGAGGAAGGAAGCAGGTGGAGGCGAAGGTGATCCCCAGGGCCCTGGGAACCCTGGAATTTTTTAAAGAGGTGGAGTGGGAGGGGAGGAAGAATAGGAGTTTGTTTTCAGACATGCTGAGCTTGAGTTTGATCATTTTTTGGAGTTAATTAGGTACAGGGAAGTGTTCGCTTTGAATGACAATTTTAAAAAAAAATCAAAGAAGCCAGAGACTGAGCATTCTATTACTTAATTGATCTGCAGCAAGATTGAACTTTTCCTCCAATAAGACAAACTACTTGCAGCAGAAATATTTCCAAAAATAGTACTTCCTCTCTTTCTGGTAAAACTAGTCCTCATGTTGTATAGCTTTATACTAATTTTATTGGTCTAATATTAAACTTATATTATCCTTTAAAAAATATTTGCAATACAGCTAGCCTATTTTCCCTAAGACATGCTCTTTCTTTAAAAATAATTCCCTTGTTGGTTTTGCCCACCCTATATCTGCAAACAGTGGACACAGATGGCCCAAACTACCCCCTGGAGCTTTGGTCTTTTGCTATGGACCAATTCCTCCATTCTTTTAATAGTTTTGGTTCCTCTTTGTATTCCGCCAGCTTTTTCTCTGCATACTTGTGGTGGAAAGCAGCCCCAGCTAAGCGCAGTTTTCTGGGTGTGGCTCTACTGTACTTCCCTCCTCCGGGCCACCATGGCTCTTGCTGGTTCTTTTGGGTTCTCTGGCACGAGCTGGCCTGTGACCTCCTGTAGGGGCCTCTTCAGTGTCTCAGGGTGGCTGTGCTACCACCAACTACGGCTGCTTTTAGTACTCTGCCCCTTGCTGACGGCGTTTTATAGATTTACATTTCCCAAATCATGTGAGCATGAAAACATCCAAGCTCGCCTACTAGGATGGCTATTACAATTTCAAAAAGGAAAATGACAAGTGTTGGCAAGGATGTAGAGACATCAAAGGATTCACAGCTTGCTGGTAGAAACGTAAAATGGCGCAGCCACTGTGGAAAACAGTATGGAAGTTCCTCAAAATATTAAAAATCGAATTTCCATACAATCCAGCAATTTCACTTCTGAGTATATACCCGAACTAATTGGAAGCAGGGTCTCAAAAATATATTTGTATACTCTTGTTCATGGCAGCATTACTCACAATAGCCAAAAGGTGGAAGCAATCCAGATATCCATCAATGCATGAGTTGGATAAATAAAATATGGTATGTCTATGCAATGGTATAGGATTCGACTTCAAAAAGGAAGAGAATTCTGACACGTGTACAATAATGATGCACCTTGAGGATATTGTACTAAATGAAAAAAGGCAGTCACACAAAGCCAATGACTACGTATTATTCCACCTATCCGAGGTACCTAGAGTGGTTAGACTTGTAGAAACAGAAAGGACAACGGTGACTGCCAGGGCTGGAGAAGCGGGGAGTGGGAAGTTGTTTACAGTTTCCGTTTTGCAAGATGAAGAGTTCTGTAGATTGGTTGCCCAACGATGAATGAAGGCACTTCACACTATTGAACCGTACACTTAAAATTGGTTAAGGTGGCAAATTTTCTGTTGTGTATATTTTACCAGAACGTAAAATGTTTCTTAAATTAAACAAATGTGGCTGGGCACCATGGCTCACGCCTGTAATCCTAGCACTTTGGGAGGCCGAGGTGAGAGGATTGCTTTAGCCCAGGAGTTTGGGACCAGCCTGGGCAACATAACGAGATCTCATCACTATTTAGAAAGAAAGAGAGAGAGAGGGAAGGAAGGGAAAGAAAGAAAGGGGGAAAGAGGGAAGGAAAAGAAAGAAAGAGACAAAGCAAGGAAGAGGGGAAAACAGAAGGAAAGAGATAAAGAAAGAAATAAAGAAAGAAAGAAAGAAGGAAGGAAGGAAGGAAGGAAGGAAGGAAGGAAGGAAGACAGAGGGAAAGAGGGAATTAAGGAAGGAGAGAGAAAGCAAGCAGCAATGGAACTAGATTCCAAATCCATATCGTCTGCTACTGGTGCCTGCTCTGATCGGCAAGACCCAAGCAAATTAGGAGACAGCTGATCTATGACCCACTCTTACCTAAGTGTGTCTCTTGGAGGTCTCGCCTCAGCCCGAGCAGCTTGTCAATGGATTCCTTCTACGCACATTCAGAGCACTGCCCCCTGCCCCACCCCTCCTCCCCTGATGGGTTCTAGCAAACCCATTTCTCTGTTTCTACTTGTCCTCTTAGGACTGGTGCCTCGGCAGACAGCTGGGTGGGCCATCTTCAATCAGACTCAACAAAAGCAGCAAATCCTCTAACACCGACTGAAGCAGAAGCCTCGTGAGTGGCTGATCTGCAGCCCCAGTGCCCACCCTACTGCATTCGCCCATTTTTATTATTTGTGTGCTCATCTAGCTCCCTCGTGCCAAGTCTATGTTTCTCCAAGATCTTCAACTACATCTGAGGAACCCTTGTTCCACGTCTGTGCTCACAAAAGCTTTTCTACATGGACAGACTTTTGTGTTTTCCATCTCTTGCCTTATATATTTCTTGAAGGTAGAACCTTGTCTCGTCCTTCCCAAAATAGTGCAACCATGTTATACGTATAATTAATTTTAAAAAATACAATTTATTACAGACATATTCAAATTTCACAAAATTAGGGAAAATAATATGATGAATGCCCACATACCCATCAATTTGCATAATTTTGCCATCCTGGGTAGCTGATAAACATTTAATAAATATGTCATGAGATATTAGCATTAAATGAATATAATCCAAAAACTGAGCATTTTAAGTTGGGTGGAAGGAAGAATTTCTTGGTAGGTCCAATCCATGTCTCAATAGGTGACATTGTGACATACACTATTCTACATAGTTAGGCCAGATTACGCCTTTCTGAGGTCATTTGAATCGAATTCTGCTTAATGATCATCTAGGAACGGGTTAAATTACCTCTCAGTGTATTTTCCCATTGTCTAAGTCCAGAATTCCTCAGAGTCTTAATTACAGGTCTTACTGACTCACAGCAAGAGAAACTGAGTCTGGTTAACTTAAACCAAATAGCCCATGGAAAAAATTTGGAAACGCTCATAGAATCAAAAAACAAAAACAACGAAAAAGTGAATGATCACGTGAATGACAGCAACCCGAACAACTCCAGGAGTCCAGAGAGCAGGAACTAACTGACAATCCAGTATGGTGCTGCTGATGAGATGAATCAGCTCCAATTATTCTCTGTCTTGGTTCCTGCTGTCATCATTTGCGTTCCCAAGGGAACGTCTGATTGCTCTAGCCTGAGTCATGTGCCCGGACACACACTCAGCCAGTCACTATGATTCTGACTTGGTCGGGGCAGGCTGGTTTCCCAAAGGAGAATCTGTGCTAGTATCGAAAGAATGAATGGGGGATAACAAGGATAAGTGGAATACACCCCCAAAGACCCGTGTGCACTTCACCTTGGCAGCACCTTCCAACCTAGTACCTTGTGAATTTCATTTGCCCGTATGGTCTCAGATACGGCTTTAGGTTTTAAAATGCTAAGTGATTTTAACTAATACCTAAAATACTGTCACCTTCTGTGATATCACCTCTCTGTCCATGCAGAGAGTGGACAGTGTCCCGAAGAGTAAAAATCCTCTCTATCTATGGGGGTGCCAAAAAAAGTATACTTTTAAAGTGGGACATTTGCTCAAAAGATGGTGTTAATAAAATGAAAGCTAGCGTCACCATGCGACAGGCAGGACAGTCAAAGAAAATGGTGGAAGCACGGCTGAGTGAACGTTATACTACACATTGCTACCATAATTTAATTCAACTTCAAAAAGTAACGCAAAGATAACAGTCTCTTAAAATGTGTATACATCTTTTCTGGCACGCCTGATATTTTTTACCCCAATTCCAGTCTACTACTTTTTATGAAATTGATAAATATTTGGACTTTCTATGCAAATAATTTCCTTTTGGCTAGTCAAGTTATATTTTCTTATTAATATATCTGCAATATTAAAGTTTTGTCATCTTCACTTTTGATTGTTCGTCAGTCAATAGTGGTCATAGCAATGGGATTCTCTGATGGGATACGTGACACTCTGTTCAGACTATTCTGCATGAAATTCTGTGTGAATACTTAGTAAGGAAAAGTTCTGCAAAGTGAAATATTCTTACTCTCCAAAAAAAGCATGTGATTGAGCTTCATGCATTTTTAAAAGAATACTTATAAGTAGATATTCTAGGGAAAGAAGGTGGAAGAAGCTGAATTATTAGAATAACTATACAACTTTCCCATTTTCCTTTTTGTGTCATTACTACATTTGATTTTAGTTCTTTGGGTTTCAGAACTTAGATGATCTTTAAGCCAAACATTTATGGACCGGATTAAATACATACCTCCAATTCTGATAAACATGCGTTTACCCCATCAGTTAAAATTGGAATTGTCCCAAATAAGATTGTTGGTAGAAATAATTGTTGGCAGAATCTGTTCTTCAACTTTTCCTACTGTTGTATCTTTTCTTTTTTTTTTTATCTTTGCTTATAGATATTTACTCCCAAAGGTTTTTCAAATCTGTTTGAAGATACTCTTATGGAACATTTGCTGTAGTCTCTTGGCTTCAGGCAAAACAGCTAAACTCATGCTAATCCATTACTTTATTCAACATTTATTGTGCTCAATATTTCCAGAAAGGTCTAGAGTCTACTCTCCATGGAGAGTAAGAATGCCTTGCCTTTGGGTAGAGGGGGTTGGAGTACAGAGCACCTTACCCACCCCATTGTGCCACCCACACCTTGCCTGATGAAACTCAGCACCTTTGGCAGTTGCGTTCATTCAGAAACACAGGCCTGGGCCACTCCGAATCAGTTTTATCCAACAGAAATAGAACATGAGCTACTTATGTAATTTAAAATTTCCTGATAGCTACATTAGAAAAGTAAAAAGAAGCATCTGAAAATAATTAATTTTAATTTAACCCAGTACATAATAATTTTTTTTTTTTTTTTTTGAGTTGGAGTCTCACTCTGTCGCCCAGACTGGAGTGGAGTGGCCACTCCTGGCCACTGCAGCCTTGACCTGCTGGGCTCCGGCGATCCTTCCGCCTCAGCCTTCCAAGGAACTGGAACTACAGGCGCGTACTACCATGCCCGGCTAATTTTTGATTTATTGTAGAGATGAGGTCTCGCCAAGTTGCCCAGGCGGGTCTCGAACCCGCGGGCTCAGGCAATCCACTCACCTCAGCCTCCCAAGGCGCGGGATTACAGGCTGAGCCACCGAG
>CAUYQG010222259.1:0-30714 GCA_963574415.1 Tarsius wallacei
AGTAGCTGGAACTACAGGTGCGCACTACCACGCCCGGCTAATTTTTTGATTTATTGTAGAGATGAGGTCTCACCAAGTTGCCCAGGCGGGTCTCGAACCCACGGGCTCAGGCGATCCACTCACCTCAGCCTCCCAAGGCGCAGGATTACAGGCTGAGCCACCGAGCCCGGCTAACTTTACTATTATTAATTGAAAACAATAATAAAGGTCAGAGTCACTTTAAGAGTTCATTACAGAAGGAGTTACAAAGGCTCTAATTTACACTTTCAATATTATTTCCTAGTGAGGTTGTACAAACAGAAAGCTGTAACACCAGAATTGGAAGAAATAACATTCAATGTAGAACTTTAAAACTGTTTGCAATTGATGCAGTCACACATCACTTTCATTATGTACTGTGAATTCATTTTTTATATTTTCTTAATAATCTTGTAAATAGCACACTTATACAGCATTAAGTTTTATGTATGGGTTAAAGAGTGGTAATTTTTAATAGGCAAGCAATTAAAATATATCCCTATATTTTGTAACCATGTTCTGCCCATTTCATTCATTTTTAAAATTATATATTACACAAATTTTCAATCATACGAAAGTAAACATAACAATATAACAAACCTCCAAGTGCTCATTACACAGCTTCAACACTTATTAAAGTCATTCCTCATCCACTTCTCCCCAACCTGATCATTTGGAAGCAAATCTCAGGTATCATTTCATCTTTAAATATTTCAGTATATACCTCTGAAATGTACAGACTAATTTTAAGCATGAGAATATCATTATTATACATTAACAAAAATAATGATTTCTTAATAACAAGAAATGTCTTGTGTTCACATTTTCAAGTGTCATATTTTTCAAATCTTAATGAATATATTATTTTTATTTTATTTCATATTTTAATGTTATGTTTGAACCAGGATTCAAATAAGGCCCATATACCATAATTGGTGAATATATCTCAAGTCTCTTTTATTGTATAGGTTCCCCTTCAAAAATATTTTATTGAAGAAACTGAGTCATCTGTCCTGTACTTTCCCACAATGTGGATTTCATTGATTGTTGCCTCTGGTGTTGCTTATTGTGTTTCTTTATCTATCTATTTCCTATACGTTGATTGTTAAGTCTAGAAATTTGACCAGATTCTGACTTTTTTGGCAAGACTATCTCATAAAGCCTGACCTGTTTTCAATTAAATCAATACTAAGAACCACTTTAAGAGTTGAAAAGAAAAAGAGAACAATCACCCAAAATTCAACCAATTAAAATTACTTTTTATTTTATATGTTCCCTTCAAACATACTTGTACACCCAAGAATAATTTTTGTAACATAAACAAAGCTGAGTTTTCATTTTATTTTATTCATGTCATCATAAGCATTTCCATACTCTTATGATTATTTTTAATGGCTGAATCAAATATATGCATCATGTTTAACTTACTATTGTCTAGTTTTGGATACAAATTACTTTAAGTGCATTTGCTGTCCTAAGGAACACTAAAGTGGCCATCTTTTTGTTTACAGTACTTATTCTTTCACAATTATTTACTCAAAATGATGGCTCAAAGAATTGACACACTGGATCTTTTAAATGCACAAATATACTGATTTTAATTTAACATCACTTGCATTGGCTATTATCAACATTTTCTATTTTTGTTATGTAGGCATAAAATTTTAATTTTTACCTCTTAATATCTAATAAATTTAAATATTTCTCTGTTGTTTACTAACCCACATAAACATCTTTTTGCCAATTTATATGTTGAAAATGTGAAGGTTTTAACAATTTGTACAGATGCTTTATATGGCAAAGACGCTTTGCCAGTTGACTTTCTGTAACCAACTTATGATTTGTTCTACCAGAAGCAGCACTGATTTAGGATTCAATATACTACTCTGTTTTTCAAATAATTCTCTCTCATTTAAAAAAAGCTGTGACTAATTTAGATGAAATGGAAAAATTTCTAGAAACACAAAACCTACCAAAACTGAATCAGGAATAAACAGGAAATCAAATAAATCTATAACTAGTAAGGAGATTGAATCAGTAATTGAAAACTTCCCAACAAAGAAAAGCCCTAGATCAAATGGCTTCACTGGTAAATTCTAGCAACCATTTAAAGAACACCACCAATCCTTCTCAAACTTATCCAAAAAACTGAAGAAAAGGAAACACTTCCTAATTCATCCTATCAAGCCAGCATTATCTTGCTACCAAAGTCAGACAAACACATTACAAGAAAACGGCTGACTAATATCCCTTATGAACATTGATGCAAAAATCCTCAAGAAAATATGAGCAAACTGAAGTTAGCAGTATATTAATAGGATTACATCCCATGACAAACTTATATTTATTCCTGGATGCAAGGATGATTCAATCATATGAAAACCAATCAATGTGATACAACACATTGACAAAACAAAACCAAAAAATCCCCTGCATGATCATCTCAGTTGATACAGGAAAAGAATTTGACAAAATTCAACACCCATTCATGATAAAAAATAAATAAAAAAACTCAAACTATGAACAGAAGTAAAGTAACTCAACATAATAAAGGCCATATATTAAAAACCCAGAGCCAACATCACAGGCAATGGTAAAAGACTGAAAACTTTTTAGTAAAGATAGGAACAAGACAAGGATATGTGCATTTGCCATGTCTACTCAACATTGTATTGGAAGTTTAGCCAAAACAATCCAAAAGAAATAAAAGGCATCCCAATTAGAAAGGAAGAAGTAAAATCATCTCAGTTTACACACAACATAACCTGATACGTACCAAACCCTAAGGATTCCACACCTACACACAAATGGATAGAACTAACAAACTCAGCAAAGGATGCAAAATCAACACACAAAAATCAGTAGCATTTCTGTATACTAATAATAAGCTATACAAAAATGAAATTAAGGAAACAATTCAATTTACAATAGCATCAAAAGGAATAAAATGTAGGGAAGGGAGGAAGGTGGCAGTGGAGCCAGTCGGACTATATGAGTCCCAGTGTGAGTGACTGAGTATATGGAAAATTTTGCGTAGGTGTCGGTAAGTGGGCGTGTGAATGGCTGACTGAGTGGGGACTTGGGAGCAAGTGGCCAGGGTGCTCCTGGTGAAGTGGCTGGTGCCATAGCTGCTCTACTTGGTCCCTAGCACCTCCAGGGACACAGAAGCCAAGTGCCATTTTTTTTTTTTTTAATCAACAAAGCCCTTCATGGGAAGAAACTGCTGGGAGAGACTGCTGGTTCCAGGCTCTGCCTCAACACTACAGTGCCTGGCCAGACACTGACAGCAAGGGCTGCAGAGGGAGGACAGCAAGGGAGCCCAGAAGCAGAGCCCCACTGGAGAAGACGAAAGAGGCACCCTGCCACCATCTTGAAAACAGGGCAGGAAAGTGCTCCAGCTTGCTCACAGGGCGACAGACCCGATCTCTTTGACTGGTGGATTAATTACTCAGGGGTTGATTGTGACCCAGAAGGAATATCCTGAAAGCAGAAACTCCAGAAGGACAGAACAAGTGCTGAGTCTTGGCACCCCAACCCCTACCCTGATTCAGCTGAGGGACAAAGGGTATGGCCAGAAAAGGACAAGGAAGACCTCCAAAGAGATCAGTGGTGAGTCTGGGGTTGACCCAACCCCCTCCTCTCCAGCAATCCTCTGAATGTCAGACCCACATGGCTGGAGCACAACTGAGAGGGATGAACCCAGGAGGAGCCTGGACGTCAGCTGTGACAGGAGGAATGTACTCCAGGATAAGCCTGGCTGGGGTGCACCCTCCCACCAGTACCTGGGGAAGAGACAATCCCGCACCTCCCCACTAGAGGGAATCCCCCCGACCATACGAGAGTGGGAAGGGAGGACTAAAGCCCAATCTACCCCTACCATTCCCTCATCCTACCCTGGGCCAGACACTAGGGAGATTGTGAATAAGGCGAAGCTCTGCAGAAGACAGCGGAGGGGCTTACCTGTGAGCAGCAGAGAGGAATAATTACAAAACCTGCCACAAGAGGGCGGGGTGGGCTTTTTTTGTTGCTATTTTTTATTTCTTATGTTTTCCCTTTGTGCATGAATGTGTGTATGAGGGTTTGATCTGTATCCCCCCAACCATTTTTTTCTTTTTCTTTTTTTTCTTTTTCTCTTTCTTGTTTCATTTTTGTTTTCCATTTATGTGTGTACGTGAATGAGTGTTCGTCTTTCAGTTTTTTTGTTTTGCTTTTTTGTTCTTCTCTGTTTTTAGTATAATATGTGTATGAAAATATCTGTGAGGGTTCAATTTGAATTCCTTTTTTTTTTTCTTTTCTTTTTTACTCCTTTCATTTTGTGTTGGGCGTGTGTGTGTGTGTGCGCGCGTGTGTGTTTGGTTTTTCTGGTTTGTTGTTTGTTTTGCTTTGTTGTTTTTCCAATGTGTTTTGGTGTGTGTGTGTGTGTGTGTGTGTGTGTGTGTGTGTGTGTGTGTTTGTTTAACTGTTCTATGCTTTGGTTTCTGCTTTCGTTGTTTTGTGTTTTTTTAAAAAAATTTTTCAACTTTATGTTCATCTTATTTCATTCTACTTTTCTCTGTTCTCCTCATTGCTGTTACTATATTTTAGACTCAGGGGGTACACACACATACCCACTGTATCATCATATAACGTGGTGGTGGGAAGTGGGTCTCAGGAAGCCCATACCCCAGTCAATGAACACTGTGATTTACAAGTAGTTTCTGAATCCTAGCTCCCCATCCTCCACTTTAATCAACTCTCAAAACTACAAAAGTAGCAAAGAAAGAACAAGCTTTCAAATGCTTCCTGCATGGGATTCAATCAATATATCAAATACACATTTCATGAGAGTGTTCTATTTTGATAAAATGCCTGAACCTCAGAGTGAGGAAGGAGATGGAAGCTTTTCCAGGAGAGATAACATTAGACCTGAAAGTAACTCCTCTGTGTTCTCTCACTGCCCTGCCTGTCCGCCATCCCCACAGATTGGAGTATCTCATCCTTGTTTCTTGCTAAAAGACACACCATTAGCAAACATCTTTTTTCTTTAATTGTATGAATGTATTAATGATGTTTTGGGAGTATATGAAATATGTAATATCAGTCAAACTTAAAAATTCTCACTAATGTATCATGTTGAGATGGTTTCCTCATTTTGGGACAATTTGAAAAGGAAACATGACTTTGGTACTCAAGAGTTCTGGGCACCAACCATTGTAATTGAGTTTTACGCAAACACATTACAGTAAAAATAACTTCACTTGTGTCTTATTTGAAGGGCCCACACAAATTAGGAAATACTATTGTTATATTTGTCAAAGAACAATATGCAGTGACACTTGATAAAATACAGTATGAAGTTATTATTCAAGGCCATCATTATCATGACAGGTGTAGACATCATGACATGGGATTTTGCAGTGGGGAGAGAGATTGGATTAAACTCCACATACAGAATAGGTGAAAAGCAGGGTAGTAGTAGAGGATGGAAAATTACTAAAAGGACACATCAAGTATCAGGCAGATGCTGGTTCAAACAACTTCACAGAAGTCTTGCTCATGTCAGGCCTGGAAAATCAAATATAACCCAGAACTTGGTGGAGCATGAGGAACCAAATCAGATATTGAGGGTTATCAGATATGAAGAAGGGGGAATCTGACCAAAGCAACATAGCAGTACTTCAGACAAAACTGGATATCATAAGACTTCACAGATGGGCTTGGGAGAAGGTTCTAGAGCCGCCAAACATTTAGTGAACCAAATAACCATCATCAGGATGGGGCACATAAATGGCAGCACTTTTCTCTAACAAAACTTATAACTAAAATCAAAGAGAAAAATGTGTCTAGGAGAATGAAATTAATTATTCTCCTTATTTGGTAGTATATAATAGTCACTGTGAGATAGACTAATGGCTCTCTGCATCTGAATGTCACAATTAGGCCTTAGTAGTATTCGCTGATGGTGAAAGACACAAGACTTCTCACATGTGGAAACACCCTGGCTCTGTGAATGTGCTGCTAAGTTCTTTGCAAGGCCTGAGGTGTATGGGACAGCATCCTACCCCACATTCAGAGTCAGGTGATTATCTCCTCTTTCTCTGTGGGAATAGAGAAATAATTTGAGTATAGGACCAGACATACTCCACTCAAGATATTTTTAGGTGCACAGAACCAGTGAAAGTGGAAAATATATATCTTTAATACACGTAATTTCTAATTAGAAAGGCAACTCTTTGCTAGGGCATTGTGCAGAATTAAGGATTAATGCAATTCAGATGTGTTTGCATTTTTTGCAGAGTGCTTATTTGCTTCTATATGTAATCCAAGAAAATAAAGTAAAACCCTGTGTTCTGTATAGAAATCCACAGTGTGTGGGCCTTAAGACAGCATCTCCATCCCTGCACCTATGGGAAACACTGCACCTGGACCAGACACTGGCTGTTGTTCTCTGAGGTCCACAGTGTAGCTTGTGCTGCAGCCTGGTGTCCCATGGCCTACTCTCATAATACGACCGACCTACATAGTAAACTGAAGAAAAATCATTGCTGGGAGTTGCCGAGTCTCCCCAGGGGAAACTTTGACATTTGGAAGACTCAGTAACCTTGCTGGAAGTTTCTTGGATAACACAGAAATTTACAAGATTTCATCAAACACTTGGTTAAATAAAGTGACCCAGGTGGTTTGAGCTGATCCAGATGATAAATATAGAAATGTCCCTGGGGAATCTGGTAGAGATAAGAACAGCTCATGCACTGTCAGGAAACCAGCCCTCATTCTTCCTGAGCATGTGTTACTGAGGCTAATGTTGTGCTCATTATGTCCCAAGCAACCTCTGGTGGTCCCAAGTGTCGCCTGAATCATAGCACCTTCCTATCCTTCTACAGGTTTGTGCCTGGGTTGAAACTAACATTTCTTCACTGTGTCTTTAGCAAAGTAACACACTGCCATGCCCTCAGCTCTCGACCTGTTCATTTGAAGATAGAGTGTGTTCTTGACATTGTCTTTGGAATGATGAATTGGCCCACATGGAGACAGCATAGTCTAGCTTTAATCATCCCAACTAATATATGAAACCCATTTCAGTCCATTCCCTAAAATGTGGCGAACTCAGCTCATGGCATAGTCATTAAAGGTGAATCCTGAAGGCACACAGGACAGAGTCCAGTTTGAAACAATTTTCCCCCATCAAAGGTGAATCTAGGGGGCACACAGGAGAGTGTCAGAGACTCCTCAGGTTGGATCAAGTTTTCCCCAGAATCCACCAGCTGCACCTAAAAAGGGACACTTGCAGACACAGAGATAACCTGGTCAGAAACCAACATAAATATCAGCTGTTTCTCCCCCTCACATCTCCTCACCCACTCACTATCCATATTCTCCATGAATCACCCTTTTTTCATGAATCATCATTTAATACCCTGAAAAGAAAAACCCAGCAAAGTCCGAACTCCATTGTGAGTCATCTGTGTTCAGTCCTGATCCCCAAATGAGAACACTTGATAATCCCAGTATTAGGGTTTCTTTCCCAGAATTGTAGGCTCAGGGCTGGGCTGTTTTTCAACAGCAGAGGGAGGGCTCCTGCTATATAGCAAGCTCTGGATGGGACTTCTCAGAGAGAGAAAGGTCAAGAGAAGATGAAAGTAATTATATTGCGATAAATAATTTTACATATTCACATAGATTATGTTTTATAAGTGTAAATGTGTCTTCCAATTAATGATGCAAAAGTAAACCCAGAGCGATAAATAACTATGTGATATGTACAAGAGCTATATCCGATGAGAGTTAGCCTCAGGGTATGGGTTGTGTTCCCCACCACAGGATACAAATTCTTCCTGAAACATCCCCAGGACAGAGATAGAGGTGCTTAGTGTGCTTTGCAGAAATGCCCTTTTGTAATAAGAACATTAAGCTCTCTATATATTTTATTGCATTTACTTAAAATATTTTTAGAAGTAGTCTGGGTTCATGAACATACAGATTCATGCAGATGTGTTATCAGGAGTCTGATGCTACATGCATTATTATCCACTTGTTCTTTGGGTTATCACTGACATGTGATGAATTTTACCTAAAGTGTGAAATTTATAAATATTGACATCACAACTGTTAAGATGGTGAAAAAGTCAACTCTCTTTAATACATCTTCTAGTTCTTCTGAAAGTCTCCCTCTTTCCCTTCTTTCTTCTGTGCTCTCACCAAGCATCTCCTGATATTTAAGCTACTGTAGATGAGTTTTCATTTTATAGAATTCATAAGTATGAAATCATAAAGCCTATACTTTTATTTATTTGTTTCATTTAGCTGGGAAATAATATCTGTGCATACAGCAGTGCTGTAGCGTGTATTAAGCACTCTGTTTTCTTAATCATAGGTCATATTCAAATTACTGAATTGACCTGCATTTTTCTATCAATTAAGCTGCTGATTGACATATGGATGGTTTCCAATTTATTGATTTTATACATAGAACTGCTACTGAACATGAAGAATTAGGCAGGTGATAAAATAGGTTTAATTTTTCTCACATAAACAATAGCAATGATAAAACCATCATTGTCATCACTGAAGAAAAAAAACTGGAGAAGCTGAAGATTCGTGTGTTTTTTAATACATTAGTTAACTGAAGTTTCATGTCCCAAACCAAACCAGATATCTGTAGAGAGACCAGTCCTTTCAGGGAGAAATAAGACCAGAGTATCAGCTTATGAATGTATCATGGGCATAGGCCACCTGGTGGCATATAGGCTAGGATAAGATTGAGATAAAAATATGTATTGGATGACTCAAAGCCTAACGTGGTAAATACATTATAGTTTTAACTTTGTAGTAACCCAAAAGTTAGGTCATTGCTGTTCCCATTGATGTATTTTACCCATGGTAGTTGGAACTTTGCAAAATGTCCTCCCGTCACAGACAGCTGTGCCTGGGAGAGAAGGAGAACTCACAATTTTGAAGTGCATCCAAAATCATGTCCCCTACCACTATTGTAGAATAAAAAAACGTAACGTGCAGGACAATACACCAAAAGCAATACCCTAGGCCCACTAGTGCTGCCTATAGGAAAAAAGAGGTGAAGGCAGGTCATCACTGAAGATTTTTTTTTGAGAACCATGAATGTTCTATGTCATAGAGCACAACAGCTTGAGACACTGGAGCTGTGAGTGAGAAGAATTAGGGTGAAAAGAGTCACTCCATTCCAGAAGAAGGGGCAAAAGGACATAGACCTGCATCTCATCTGGAAGATGAACAAGGACTCACTAGAGAGCTCACTGAGACCAAGGTTCATGATGCCTTCCAGGAATCTATGTGAGAGGTCAGAGAATGGTCTTTGGTCTATCTACTTCCACTACAGTAAAAACTGTTGCCAGGGAGACATAAAACCTGATCTCAAACCAGGTGAAGTGGGAACCAAAGGGAGGCCCAAAGCTTACCTGTACGATGACCACTTTTACACCTAATCCTGAATTGTACCGTACATCATTCAAATACAAAAATAAAAGAAAAAGTATATGCCCCACCATCAGGATAGCATTATTTTTGGAGAGGAGGGATAGTGGACTATGGAGGTGGCTTTCACTTATTCTGTAATGTTCTATTTAAAAATAAAAACTGAACCAACTGTGGCAAACTACTTATATTTTTCAAAATACAGAGACAGTATGTGAATGCTATTTATAACATTTTCTGGAATTTTTGTGCTTGAAATGGTTTATAATAATTCCTCAATCTCTATGAAGGATGAGATTCCAAGGGTTCATACTTCAAAGAAAAACTACCCTTTCCATGGAATCATTGTGATAGAAGAATTGGTAGTAAAAACTAAATCCCAATACAGCTCTTCTGGTTAATCTTAATTATCCTTGCTACTGTTTATGGTGGGATCATTTGACTTAAAGGTCAACACAGGAAATGTGCCACTTCTTGTTTTTTTCCCCCAGATGCATGGTAATTTCTGGTGGGAAATGAATGGTGGCAGATGCTGTGCTCGGCATGATGAATGACAGAGGGAAACGCTCATGGGGGTTACTTTTTTGTTCTTCTCCCACTGTCATTTTCAATCCTCATGCCCCAGGATGGAAGTTGAGCAACTTCATAATTGAATTGTTCATTCATTGCTAGTTATAAACAAAAACAACCACAACAAAGTGGTCATTTTATATTGTAACAGCCTTAATAATGCAAATTTTACTCAAAGTCTTCTCTCTCTTACCCAAGATTAGGCCAACCATTGGAAAGAAAAGGATACGGCCATCAACTTCTCTCTTTTTAAATCACTTCCTCCTTCAACCTGTTGAGGCTGTTTCCTTGAGAATGGGATAGAGGGAAGAAAGAAGGGAATAAGGACAGTTAGTAAAGGTCTCACCTGAATGGTACTGTCCCAACATGGCTTTGGACTCTTTGGGCCTGGTAAGTGTTGGAAGCTCACGCTTCCTTCCACAAAAGCCCATGCTATAAGTTATAGCACAGACAAGTGAAACATCATCAGACTGAAAATCTTTTAGAAAGCAAAATAAACATCAAGATAGCAAGGAGACTGCCAACAGAATGGGAAAAATATGAGCTAACTGTATATCTGACAAATGTCTAACATCCAGGATCCATAAGGAACTCAAATTAGCTGACAAAAAAAACAGTCCTATTAAAAAAAGGGCAAAAAGCATGGTCAGAAATTTATCACAAGAAGACATAAGAACAGCCAACAGATATGTGAAAATATGTTCAGCCTCACTAATCATGCAAATTGAAACCACATTGAGATACCATCTAATGACAGTAAGGATGGCCATCATTAATAAATCAAAAAGCAACAGACACTGACACTACGGAGACAAAAGAGTAAGCTACCCCATTGTTTGTGGGAGAGTAAAATAATATGACCTCTATGGAGAAGAGTGTGGTGGTTTTAAAGAGATCTACAAATTGACTTTCCATATGACCCAGCAATCCCCCTTCTGGGAATATACCCAGAGGAACTCAAATCATTCTACCAAAAAAGATATCTGCACATGCATGTTTATTCCAGCACAATTCACAATACTCAAAATATGGAACCAATTGCGCTGCCCATTGAAAGTGGACTGGATAAAAAAATGTGGTACATATACACAATAGAATATTTTGCAGGCATACTGAAGGACAAAATTATAAACTTCACAGAAAATAGATGGATTTGGAGTCTAGCATACTCAGTGATCTATCATAGAAACAAAGAACTGAATACTGCATGTTCTCACTCGTAAGTAGACCCTGAAAACTTATCACAATACCACAAGAAAGAGATCAGCAGTAGAACACTGCTGAGGGGGAGGGGAGCACATAACGTTACTAAGGGTACCAGATCCTGAACCAAGGGAAATAATGACCAGTGGGAGGCCCAAACTTCACCTGTACGTAGATCACTTATGTATCTAATTCTGACTCATACCCTACACCTCAGGAAAAAAATCTCACTCTTGTTTATTTAGGATAATTTTCTGGGTCTCTAGAGGTCCTTTATTAGCAGATTCCTTGACCAGAGGGAATGCATCTTATGAGACACTTGCTTGCCCACTTTGAACTGGGGTCAGGTTTCCAACAGGAAACATATGATAGCACTCAAAATAAGTATGGTGAAGAGGACTGACTAAAGAACTTGATATAGTTTAGATGTTTGTCCCCTCAAATCCCGTGTGGAAATGTGGTGCCCGTGTTGGAGAAAGAGTCTGGTGGAAGGCGCTTGGATCATGGGAGTAGATCCCTCATGAATGGGTTGGTGCTGTTCTCTTGGTAATGATTGAGTATTGCTCTATTATTTTATGTGACAGTTGATGGTTTCAAAGAGGCTGGCTTCTTCTCCCTCTCTTACTTCTGCTTTTGTCATGTGACACACATCTCATACTTCACCTTCCGCCATGATTGTAAGCTTCCTTAGACCTCATCAAAAGCAGACGCTGGTGCCATGAAGAGCCATGAGCCAAATAAACTTCTATTCTTTATAAAATAAAATAAAAATAAAAACTGTCAAAGATAAACCTGAAACGCACCCAGGAGAGTTGAAACTTACTGTCTCCAGGAGAACACAAAGGGAAAGCACAAACCCATAATGAAACTAAAGCAGAGTATCACAGGAGGAATCTGAACTCTCTTGTGCTCATAGCAGGAAGTAGCTTCAACACATGCAGTAGCTTCAACATGAATTTTAAATGCAGGCCTGAGTAGATTTACACAAAATTTCACAATAAAGTCCTAGAAAAGATAGGGTGTGTTCATACACAGGAGAAAAATATATAAAATCAAACAGTAAGCCAATATTAACCATCACATCCAAAATGTCTGGTTATCAACAATACTATATGAAGTAAACCAATTAAAAATAAAAAGGTAATAATGAACAGATTATCATAATGTATGCAAAATGACACTGATATTGAAGCTATTTCACTTTGCAAAATTGTTACATATTAAAAGGGAAACACAGTCATTCTGCAGAAACAGGTAACATTTGCTGAGAGATGGAAATATAAAACAGGTGTCTAGCTGCCTCAATATTTTCTGGCCTTTGCACTCTGAGTGTTAACTTTCATGATAAGTCTGTCTCCTGATACTTAAATGCATTGAATTAATCAAACTCTCCCTGTTCTTATCTCTTAATAAGATATATGAAAGCCGCAGAACTTTTAAATGTGGTTCTCATTGACGTGTTGGGTGAGGTAAATGTTCCAAATAAATTAGGATACTGAAACACACATCAATAATTCTTGGTAAATTCTATTTTAATGTTTACAGCATTTTTGTTTTTATATAAATTAGACCAAATTTTTGTTTTGCTATAAATAAGACCCTTCTGCTAAGGGCTGGAAACTGTCTGGGTGGGTCCAGGGCATCCCCTTCAGCCTACACCGTGCACTGTATAGAGGTTCCCTCTCGGCTCACAAGGCATGTTTCTCTCAACATCTCTATCCATGCTTGAAGTGGCTACACTCTGGTTCCGGATGATCTTTAAGTGACACCACATTCTTTTGAAATTTTTACTTGATATAGTATTGTCCTTACTAAACATAGTGAATTCTATGGGAAGACTTCAAGCAAGGACTTCATGGAACCATCAGGGAATCCCTTCTCTGGAGAGACCAGATGTATTGATACAGTTAAAAAACATGACAACTCCAGATATTTTTAGTAAATTTGTGGGAGCCTGTTCTCTCCTTGTGACTCTTTTCTTAAAGATCACATCAAATAGTAAATTCACAAACAGACCCATGTGGCTCAAGTTCCATGAAATCAAATCACTATAGCACACATATACTCTCTCTCTCTGTCTCTCTCTCTGTCTCTCTCTCTGTCTCTCTCTCTGTCTCTCTCTCTGTCTCTCTCTCTCTCTCTCTCTCTCTCTCTCTCTCTGCTCTCTGTCTCTCTGAGTTAATATTCACAGGATTGGGCCTCTAAACTGCCCTTCTTTCTTGTATCTAGGTCATGGCAAACACTCCAACCCTGACCTAGGCCTAGATTTGTGATCTTATTCATCAAAAAAATCTAAAGTAAACCGAGTACACATTTAGATGTGGGAGGTGCATGGACCTTGTGTTTGCCTATTCACATCTGAGAACTCTACAAATACCCTTCGTGCTTGATTAGCAGTTTCTAGTTATAAAATATTTAACCCTACTTATATTTGATTACATTCTATTCTGGTTTTTAATGTTGTTGCCAATACCATAATGGATATTTATTTTTAAAATATGTATTCTACTTTTTCCTTTATACTCTAGCAATTTTATTTAAATTCTGTTCTTCAGACAAAGAACCCATGTATTTTATGGATAAATGACCACTTCTAGGACTAGGAATGACCTGGAACACCTTGAAGCATCAGACCAAAAGCTATGCTCAAAAGATGAATGAATAGATTTTATAAAGGGACATAGAGCTGATCTAAAGGGACCTCTGTGATGACTGTTGTATGTATCTACTAGGAATATATTTTTTGGATGAGATTCACATTTAAATAAGTAAAATATTACAATAGCCGATTTTCTTTGAAGTGTAAGTGGGTCTCTTCCATTAAGCATAAGCATAAAACAAAAACACAAATCTCTGTCAGCAAGAAAACATTTTCTAGATTTCCTTCAGTAGTACTCTAGACCATAACATATCCTGTGTCTGCGGGCTTCCTACCTTCTGACTGGAGCTATCTTAATTTTTTTTTCTTATTTTTTACCTGACAGACTTCCGAATGAAACTACATATTTTCCTTTCCTAATTCTTCTGCCTGAGAGCCATATGATAGGGAATACATATATCATGGACTCCACTGAGTTTTCAGACTTCCAGACTATGAACTGAAGTAACATCATGGCTCTTTTTGGTTTCTTTCTGGCAGCCTTCTACCTGGATCTATAAACTTGCCCTTTCTGAATTCTAGACTGCCACCCTTCTGTCTGGTACTACATTATTGATCTTCCTTTGCCATTGCCTGCCAGTCTTCTGACTGGAGCGACTTCTTAAGTTATCCTGGGTCTCTGCTTGCTGACAGGAACTACACCATAGTGTCTCTTGGGTCTCTAAACCGCCCACATCCTGACTGAAACTATATCATTGGTTGTCCTAGGTCCCCAGGTTGCCAGCCTCTGAGTATAGAACTGCATCATTGGCTTCTCTGAGTCCCCATCCTGAAGCCAAACTGCAGATTATGGACATCACAGTGTCTTGTGTAAACCAATTTCTATACAATTTCTATTCCTTCTTATAATTTGGGATGTAGCTTACTCCTGACAGCAAGTATTTAAATATGTATTATTAAAATATCAATTTGAAACCTTTCTTTTTATTGTATATCTTATTGATTGATTCTTTTTTGTGTTTTGCTTGTGTTTGAGTCAGGGTCTCACTCTGTCACCCAGAATCATGATGATGATGGCTCACAGCAGCCTCAGCCTCCTGGGCTCAGGCGTTCCTACCACCTCATCATCCTGAGTAACTGAGAAGACAGGCACACATCACACCCAAATATTGTTTTTATAAATTCTTTTTGGTAGAAATGAGGTTTCACTATATTGCCTAGGCTGGTCTTGAACTCCTAGACTCAAGCAAAATGCCCTGTTTGTCCTCTGAAAGTGCTGGGATTGCAGACCTTATCCACCGCACTCATTATGTAATGTATATTCTACTAGCATAAATTTTCTTCTGAGAACTGAGAATCTCACAAGTTTTCAGGGAATCTCATAAGATGTGATATGCTGCCCTTATATTTTCAATGATCTCAGTCAAAATGGAATGTTCAAATTGTCACTTATTTTTTATTATATCACTTGTTGAATACTGTGGTTTCTAATTTCCATATTTTCATGAATTTTGCATTATTCTTATATATTTGTTTTCTAGTTAGCTTTTATTATGATGAGAAGAAGTAATTTGCATTATTTTATTTTTAAATTCATTGAATGTTGCGCGTTTGTGTGTTTTCTTATATATGATATACTTTGAAGAATGTTCCGTATGCTCCTGAGGAAAAAAAAAATTTTATTCTGCTTAAATTAATTGGACTATTCCGCATATGTGTAGAAAGATCATCTGCCTTATCATGCTGTTTAAGTTCTCAATTTTATTATCTTTATTTTGGGCATTGTGTCCATTAATGAACCTAGAATATGGATGTCTTCAACTATTATTCCAGAACTCTTAAATTACCCCTTCAATCTTATCCATTTTAGTTTAATGTATTTTGGGTTCCGTTTTTCAGCGCTCTACTTTCTTAATGGGTTGATATTTCAATAAATATGAAATATTATTATATCACTCATAATAATAGCCTGTCTTTAACTCTATTTATCTACTACTAACGTAGCCACATCATTTCATCTTCACTTACCATTTTCGTGTATTATGTTTCTCCATTCTTTCATTTTTAACCTATCTTTGCTTTGAATATAAAGGTAGCCTTTTGTAGGCAGTCAATAGTTAGATTTGGTATTTTTATTGAGTGTTTCTGCCAACCCCTATCTTTGATTAATCATTTAATTTATTTACAATTAAAATAATTAAGTAAAATAATTCTTGCATTTATGTGTATACATGCATATAATTTCTAACATATATATAGGTGTATGAATGTGTGTTCGTGTGTGTGTATACATATATACAGTTTTCTTTGCCAATTTTGACATGAGTTTGCTGGTCAATGACAGGCATCTCCATAACAAGTGACCCAAGTGAATCTTTCCTGTCTAACACCACTCAGGATCAAATCTCTGGCTAAGATGCAGTCAGGAAAGGAGATCAGGACCACTGAGAGGGCACATTCAAGGTGCAACTCACTTTGTGAGGGGAAACTATTTTTCTCTTCCTGGTTCTGATAAACATGTTTGTCTTTCTTGCCCCAAAAGGCTCATCCAGCACAGTCTCCCAAGAGTTTACAATATGTCTTTTCCAACTATAGGACATCATACATGACATCTCTCATGACTCATGACATCTTTTCTAATGAAGTGCTATGATGGGATTCACCACAAGCTACTGATCTTGTACAGATATGGACTTGCCTAAAAAAGATTGGAAATTACCCTCTGGGAAGGGGCATAGTAGGCCAGGATTCAGATGAGTTCTAAATCAATATACATTTTGTGGTTCCTAGAAGAAAATTTGCAAGAAAAGGGTAGTCTTACCCTGTTTCCCAATAACTCACTTGAAGAACCTGTGGAGTAAATTTAGGCTTGCTATCCCAAGGGAACCCAGGAAACAAATGAACCAATGTGTGAATGTAGTTTTGGCCAATGAACCACATTTATTACTCTAGTGCAGAATACTGATTTAATGGGGAGGCTGTGCATGTATAGGGGAAGCCTATGTGGGGACCCTTTTTATCTTCTGCTCAACTGGCCCATGATTATATATCTGCTTAAATTTTTAGGTGTGTCAGTGATATTTAAGAGTATAGTTTGGATACTCCTAAAGAGTCATTCTAAGACTTGCCATGTGATCAAGTACTCACCCCAAATTATTTATCCAACATATTTGAAAATTGATGCTTCCCCAGTACCCTCATGGGGCTGTTTGTATCAATGTTGGCGGATATTGCCTGTTTTCATACTGTTAATTTTGCTTATAGGGTGATTGTTGAGTGAGATATTTCCTGTATAATTAGATTCCATATATGTTTCTATTGTTCTTTTTTTCTCAATAACATAACACCATTTTCTGCACTACCTGATACTTGGTAATCACTGACATCCCTTCAGCCAAGCCTAGCTACCTTCTCCCTAGGATTTCTGATACTCTGAAGGATGTGGGTTTTCACCCTATATCTCTCACACAGTACTACACAGTCATTTCCTCAAGGCTAAAACGGCTCAGCTCCATGTAGGGTGTGCTCATGGATATGTCCCTGGTCATGGTGACTCTGTCCTGGAACTTCTGTGCATAGTTTGTACCACCAGTATTAGAATAAACCCATCTCATTCACTCAAGGCCTTGTTTAGAGACCTCTTTCATTCCGTGCATATCGTAATTGGTGAAGGTGTATCCGGAAGACTTGCAGGAGACCTTCCCTGTGGTCCCAGGATTCCTGAACTCAGCCCCAGACTGCACAAACTGGACCTGGGCATAGACACCTGTGGAGAGGATACAGGAATTGATTAAATTCCCCCTTGAATGGCCCTGGTCCCCTCCTCCACCCTGGGACAAAGAAGCCCCTTGCCTATAACTGCTGACATCAATAATAGAATCCTCCAGCTCCAGTCCATATTGAGGATCTGTGCTCTCAGATTGAGGATCTGTGCTCTCAGGGGCTTCTCCAGAGGAGAGTTACAAGTATTGGGCGATGCCCTCAGGACACAGATGTATTAATTTTTAACTCAGAAACCTCAAGCTATTTGCATATTCATGTTTCTGGGTGTTTTATAGCACATGCCAAATATAACTGGAGAGAGAAGATAGATGACAGACACTTGGACCACAAAATAGTGGAATCCTGAGGTCCAAATCTTAATCCCATTGGCAGAAACATGTACCTGACACATCACTGAATTCTGTGCGGACATAGCTCTTTGACTCAAGGAAAAAGTCCCATCCTTGTTCTTTCAGGCACCAGAGCACCCCATTTGTAACTCTGAGATGGTTACCTTTGTTCTTAATTACCACAGGAGTGTACATCAGGTGCCATGAATAGGCTGAAAACCAGCTCGCCCCTTCTAAGACAATTTCCCCAGCTTTTCTTTCTGTGTCCTAAGATTCCAGGCACTTTAGTACAAAGACTCTTGGTTCTAACACCGTAGCCATGATGTATGATACATTGTCTGTGTTTCTGATCCTAATGACAACAGGTTTGTATGTGACTCTTGAACTCACAAATTCCAAAAAGGAAAAACCTGCCCAAGAATTTTTGTTTTGACTAAGTTTGGGTTTTATTCAAATTCTGTGCAGTAGAATTTTGCACAATTTTTGCATGCTTCCAATTCATATCCATCATTGACCATCTGTGCATACTGTGCATATTGTTTTCTGATCATCTTGAATTTATGCAACTGCATAATCCCTGAGTCTCCACTTCCCTGTCACACACCCATTCAGTAACGTTTTCTAGTAATAACATCAGAAGTTCATATTCTTGGTTCCTTGTTCCACTAAAGTTAGACCCCATTAATATAAATAAAGCCATTCCTCTCCTCCATCCTCTCATAATTGAGATATCTAGAAAACCTACATATTTCTACATTAAATATTGTTCTTCTTTTCTTATTGAGTTAGGAATATGTGCCATATATATATATATATATATATATATATATATATATACACACACACACACACACACACACACATACATACACAACAATCAATATTTTTGTCAAGCTGTTATTTTAGATTATTTTTTTTATAGAGATGTAGGATACAGGTAAGAATTAACTACCCAAGTAGACCAAATGCAGGTGTTACTGGGGCCTCCAACTGGCCCTCACTTCCCATGGCAGTTTCCCACTCCTGCCTATCCCGCCCCCACTCCTCTGGGAGTTTCCCACTACTGCCAGGCCCTTTCTTATAGTATTATGATAATTGTTCAAGGTCCTCATATGAGTGAGAACATATGATACTCTATTCTTTGTTTCTGAGATAAATCACTGAGTATGATAGACTCTAAATCCATTCAAGTTGCTGCGAAGTCTGTATGTTTGTTCTTTTTTATGGCTGCATAATACTTCATTGGGTATAAGTACCACATTTCTGATCCAGTCCAGTTTTTATGGGCAACATGGTTGGTTCCATGCTTTTACTATTGTGAATAGTGCTGTAATAGGCATGGGTGTGCAGGAATGTTTTTGGTAGAATGGTTTGATTTTCCCCAGGTATATTCCAAAAACGGGAATTGTTGGATCACATGGAAGGTCAATTTCTAGTTCTTTCAGAAAATCTCACACTGTCTTCCAAAAAGACTGCACTTGTTTGCATTCCCACCAGCAGTGTAGCAGTGAACGTTTTTATCCACATCCTTGCCAGCATCTGTTGCTATTGTTTTATTGATGATTGCCATTCCTTGTTTAATTTTTTTTTATTCTAAAGATGTGGGGTACAATTCAGGGTTAAGTATACAAAAGTAGATTATGCAGGTACCCTTGTCAATGAGGTATCCCCCTCCCTCCTCTAGCAGTTTCCCTCAACTGCCAATCCCAACCCCCTCCCCTGATAGTTTCCCACTACTGCCAAACCCTTTCTTATAGTATTTTATAATTGTTCAAGATCCATCATGAATGAGAACATATGGTACTCTGTTCTTTTTTCTGTGATGAATCACTGAATATAATCAACTCTAAATCCTTCCCAGTTGCTGCGAAGTCCATATGTTTGTCCTTCTTTATGATTGCATAATATTCCATTGCGTATATGTACTACATTTTATTTATCCAGTCCAGTTTCGATGGGCCACATGGTTGGATCCATGTTTTTGCTGCTGTGAATAGAGCTGCAAAAGACCCACATGTGCATGTATCTTTTTGTAGAATGATATGAGCTCCTCTGGGTATATTCCCAATAGGGGAATGGCTGGGTCATATGTTAGGTCAATTTCTACTTATTTTAGAAATCACTACACTGTCTTCCAAAGAGGTTGCAGGAGTTTACATTCCGATCAGCAGTGTAGAAGCATATCTTTTTTCTCTGCATCCTCTCCAGCATCTGTGGTTGTGTGTTTTATTGACGATGGCCATTCTTACCGGGTTTAGGTGGTATCTCAATGAGGTTTTGATTTGCATTTCTCTGACAATTAGTGAGGCTGAGCAATTTTTATATATCTGTAGTCTATTCATATATCTTCTTTGAACCAATTTCTATTCTTGTCTTTTGCCCACTTTTGAATGTGACTGTTTGTTTGTTTCCTTGGCACATTTGTGATCCTTGTAGATCCTAGATTTTAGGCCTTTGTCATATAAACAGATAGTAAATATTTTTTCTGTGGAATTTCCTCCCACTCTCTTGATTGCTTCTTTTGCTTTAAAGAAGATTTTCAGTTTGATGAGGTCCCCCTTTCCTATTTTATCTCTTACAGCGTGGGTACCTGGTGATTTGATCAGGAATTAGTTCCAATTTCCTCTTTCATTCTCTAAGATTCTTATAGTTTGAGTTTTTATGATTAGGTCGTTGATCCATTTGGAGTTAATTTTTGTACAGGGGTCCTGTTTCAATCTTCTGTGTGTGATCAGCCAGTTTTCACTGCACCATTTAATGAATAGGTCCCCCTCTCCCCAGTGGTTGCTGATGGAAGCTTTGACAAAGATGAGTTGGTTGAGAAATTGCAATTTTGCTTCCAGAATCTCTATCCTGTTCCATTGGTCCTATCCCTGTTCTTGTACTAATATCAGGCTGTTTTGATTATTGCAGCCTTTTATCAAAGTTAGAAGCCCGGAAGTGTGATACGTCCTACTCTGTTTCTTTTGCTCAGTGTTGTTTTGGCTCTCCATGGTGGTTTATGTTTCCAAATGAATATCTGTATTGTCATTTCCAGGTCTGAGAAGAATGATGTTGGTAATTTAATAGGTATTGTGTCGAATCCGTAGATTGCCTTTTGTAGGATGGACATATTAACTGAAATGGCTATTGAAATACGTAAAGTAATTGCACCAATTTGCTTAACATAAGTAACTCCATTTTGTTGAAATCCTCCATCTTAGCTGCCTACCTAACCTAAAAATGAACCCCAATGTATATGTGTGATTATTGTTACATTCCCACGAAACAGACCCACAGTTTTGTTCCTCTGAGTTGTTTGTGATACTCCCTCGTTACAAGTTCCGTGTAATTGTATGCTTTGTTAACTGAAGTCAGAGGTTGCACCAGAAATTGTTAGGGAGTTATTATTTACAAAATTCCCCCTGCCACATTCCTATAGTTTGTTCTTATATTTTGTTCCTTTTGCTTTTAGTTCCTTGTACCCTCACACCCCTGCTATGTAGCCCACTTGCAGATTTTACCTATAAAAGCTTCCTGTTGATTCCACCCAGTGTCAGGCACCTCCTGGAGTGAGCCTATTCTTGAACACACACTTAATAAAGGACTTATAATTTGGACTCAGGCATGCTGGTGTGTCTCTTTTTTGCAATTCAGTCATAACATAACCATGTTGCTTCTTCCTATCCGTGACCATGAAATGTTTTTCCATTTTTTTCTGTCTTCTTTGGTTTCTTTGAGCAGTGTTTTCTAGTTCTTATTGTAAAGGTCTTTCACGTCTCTGGTTAGGAAGATGCTCGTATTTCATTTTTTTTTTTTGCGATTACTGTGAATGGGATTGTGCTTTTTATATTGTTCTCCCACTGTTTGTTTTGGAGTATAAGAATGCAAGTGTCTTTTGCACAGTTATGTCTTTACCCTGAGTCTTTGCCTAAGTCCTTTATCAGCAAGTAGGTTTTTGACAGACTCTCTTGGATTTTTGAGGTATATGATCATTCTATCAGCAAAGAGGGATAACTTGAATTCTTCTTTTCCTACTTGGGTACACCTGGTTTCCTTCTTGTCTAATTGCTCTAGCTAGGACTTCCAACAAGATGCTGAACAGGAAGGGTGAAAGTGAGTAGCCTTTCTTTTTCCAGTTTCCATGGAAAATGTTTCCTGTTTCTGTCCATTTAACAATTTTCTAACTGAGAGTTTATCATAGATGGGGCTTACTATTTTGTGGTATGTTCCTTCTATATCTAGGTGTTAGTGTATTTTTATCAAGCAGGGATGTTGGATTTTATCAAAAACTTTTTCTACATCTAATGGTATAATCATGTGGTTCTGTTTTTACTTTTTTTGATGTATTCAATTATGTTTACGGTCATGTGGGTGTTGAACCAGCTCTGTGTCCTAGGGATAAAGCCTACTTGGTCATGGTGGATGCTTTTTGAAATATGTGGTTGCATCTGATTTGCTAGAATATTGTTGATGATTTTTGCATTTATGTTCATACTCTACATTGGTCTGTATTTCTCTTTTTTCTGGATCTTTGCGTGGTTTGGGTATCAGTGTGATGCTAGCTATGTAAAATGACTTGGGGAAATTTCCATCTTTCTCAATTTCCTGTAATACTTTCAGTAGGATTGTTATCAGTTCCTCCTTTTACATTTTGTAGTATTCTGCTGGAATGCCATCCAGTCTGGGGCTTTTTCTTGTAGTTTTATTTTTTATTATTATTGGTGGTTATCTTATGACAGAGTCAATTTCCTGGGTTGTTATTGGTCTATTTAATATCTGAGTGTCTTCTTGTTTCAAACTTGTGAGGTTGTGTGATGTCAGAAAATCCTCTATTTCATTTAGGGTATTAAGTTTGTTTCCATACAGCTGTGCATAATAATCTCTGCTAATCTGTATTTCTTCAGGGTCAGTTGAGTTTTGTTTTTTTGTATTTCTTTTTTTATTTTTTGAGTTGGAGTCTCATTCCGTTGCCCAGACTGCACCCTCCTGGCTACTGCAGCCTCCACTGGGCTCTGGTGATCCTTCCGCATCAGCCTCCCAAGTAGCTCGAACTACAGGCGGACACTACCACGCCCAGCTAATTTTTGACTTATTGTAGAGATGAGGTCTCGCCAAGTTGCCCGGGCAGGGATCGAACCTGCAGGCTCAGGCAATCCACTCACCTCAGCCTCCCAAAGCACTGGGATTACAGGCTGAGCCACCAAGCCCCGCCAGATTTTTATATTTCTGATTGTGTTTATTTGGGCTTTTTCTCCCTTTTTCCTGGTCATTCTGGGTAGAAGTCCATCGATCTTGGTAATTCTTTCAAAAAAGCAGCTCTTTATTTTAGTAATGTTTTCTATGATATTTTCATCTTCCATATCCCATATTTAGGCTCTTACTTTGGGGATCTGTTTTCTTCTTCCAAAGTAAGGGTTTTTGTAGTCTTGTCTTTCCAGCTCCTTAAGATGATTTGTTAGACTGTTAATGTGTGATCTTTCCATTTTCTATCCAGTCCACTTTCAGTGTTCAGTAGTATTGGTTCCATGATTTTACTATTGTGAATAATTCAGCTATAAACATGCATGTGCAGTTGTCTTTTTTAGAACAATTTGTGTTTCTCCAGGTATATTCCAGGTGATGAATTGCTGGATCTCATGGAAGGTTGATTTTTAGTTCTTTTAAGAAGTGCGGCACAGCTTTCCATAGAAGTTGAACTAGTTTGTACTCCCACTAAGAGTGGAGAAGAGTTCTCTTTTCTCCACACTCACATCAGCATCTGTTGTCTTGTAATTTATTAATGATGGCCAACCTTACAAGAGTTCAGTGTCAACTCCTTTAGTTTTGATTTGCATTTCTCTGATGATTTGTGAAGCTGAACAGTTTTTCACGTGCCTGTTGGTTGCTTGTAAGTCTTTTACTGAAAAGCATCTGTTCATATTTTTGCTCATTTTTTAATAGGATTGTTTGTTTATTTTTCTTTCAGCTCATTTGAGCTCCCTGTAGATCCTGAATGCTAGGCCTATGTCAGATAAATAATTAGAAAATAATTTTCCCATTCTGTGGGTTCTGTCTTTACTCTCTTAATAATTTATTTTGTTTGAAAAGGGTTTTCATTTTTATCAGGTCTGACTTGTCGTTCTTAAATTTTATGGCATTTGTTTTTGAGGATTTTTTCTGTATCTACTTGTCTACTCTGATGTGCATAAGAGTGTTTCCTATGTTTTCTTCTAGGATTCTTATATCACCATATACAAAATCAACTCTAAATGGTTCAAAGACCTTAACATCAAACTTCAATCTATAATAACCCTAGAAGATAAGGTATTATTCTTTTTAGTGAAAGGGAATTACATATTTGGAGTGTAACCTCTTCCCAGCTTCCTGTTCAACTGCTGCTAGGATGAAGCCTATATATATATATGGGTCTTGAGCACTCCCTGCAGCCCAGCCCCTACCTAGAAAGGTGGATTCTGTCTGGACTGACATAGCATCTTTCTCTTATTTTCTCTAGTCCAATATGAAAGGCTATACACTGGTTCAGAAGGTGCCTTCAGTGACACAATTTACTTCTCCCACCACCTACTGAAACAGTGAATTGTCCTTACTAAACTCAGCATTTTTTACTGGGAGACCCAACTTAGGATTGTTTGAAACCACAGAGAGCCTCTTCCCTGATGCAAAATTACAATCTTATGAAACTTGTTTATGCTTGATTTATGGCCAAGGATTTGGTCAATCACAGAGTCAGTTCCATGTGGTGAAGAGTAAAATGTGTATTCTGTGGTCATTGGGTGGAGTGTTCTATAGTTATAAATTAAGTCCATTTGGTCAAGAGTCACACTGAGGTTCTTGAACTCCTTGCTGATTTCTTGTCTTGTTGATCAGTCTAAGGTTGTGAGTGGAGTATTAAAGTCCCTAGGTATGATAGTGTTAGAGTCTATATCTTTTTTTAGCTTGCCTAGAAGCCGCTTTATAAAATTTGGTGCTCCTATATAGGCTGCATATATGTTTAGATGGATATTTCTTGCTGATGGATTGAACCTTTTATCATTATATATTGACCTTATGTATCTTTCTAAATTTTTGATAGTTTAAAGGGTATTTTGTTTGATATTAGGATTATAACTCCTGCTTTCTTTTGTGTTCTGTTTACCTGAAATTTTTTCCTTCCCATCCTCTTACTTTGAGCCTGTGAGTTTCCTTTCTGGTGAGAGGAGTCTCTTGGAGACAATATATTGTTGCCTGATGATACTTCATCCATCTTGCCATTCTATGTATTTTCAGTAGTGCATTTAGTCAATTCACTTTCAGGCTAATTACTGAAATGTGACAATTTATCCCTGTCGTGAGGTTCTTATAGAGTTGTTGTTTTTCCTGTTTGTTCACTGTCTTTCTTTTGATATTTGGGTTTATTCATGTGTGCTTTCAATCTGTTTCCTGCATTCTTGTGAAGAATATTGTCATTCTTTTTTTTCTCTTCATTCTTTAACTTCTTAAGTGCTTCTTGCAGAGGTGGTCTAGAGGCAGCATAAGATCTTAGGATTTGAATGTCTTGGAAAGACATTACTTCTCCCTCAATGATGAAGCTCAGCTTAACTGGGTAGATTATTCATGGTTGAAATAGTTTATATTTGAGAACTTTGAAGATTGGGCTCCAAACTCTCCTAGTCTGCAGTGTTTCTGTAGATAAATCTGCTGCTATTCTAATTAGTCTTCCCTGGTAGGTAGTCTGACCTTTTTCTCTTGCTGCTTCTAGGATTTTTTTCTTTTATACCTACTTTGCTTTGACAAATTATTGTGTCTAGGAGTTGGTCTTCTCATTTGTTTTCTTGCAGTGGTTCTCTGCATTTCTTGTGTTTGAATTTTTGCATCACTGATGAGATGAGGGAAGTTTTAATAAATAATTTCATGGAATGTCTGTTCCAGTGTAGTCTTTGTCTCTCTTTCTGTCTCAGGGAGTCCAATTACTCTTAGATTTGGTCTCTTGAAGTAATTGTTCACCTCACGAAGGTTTTGTTCTGGCTTTTTAAGCTTCTTTTATATGTTTTTGACAGTTTGGGTTAGTTCAATATTTGGTCCAAAAGCTTTGAGATTTTTCCTTCTGCTTGGCTAATTCTGCTTTCCATGCTTATAAGTTTGTTATATATTTCATTCACAGTATTCTTTTCTGCTGTTACATCATTTATCACCTCCTTTCTATTTTCATCTTGTCTTTCCTAAAATCTATTTGTTCACTCTATTAGTGCCTTGATATCTGGGTTTGAGGTTTGAGACTAGTTACTCTGGTGGCTCTTCATCATTTGCATTCTTAAGTCTGTATTCTCAGTGTATGACATCCCCTCCTCAGGGGCCGGTTTAAGACCCATATTCTTCTTTTTTTTTCTTTTGTGTAGATTCCCCCCTTTTTCCCACTTCTTTAATTCTGTTGTTCAGTGACGGCTTCGCTTTCACTTCTGTTTGCTCAATCTCCTGTTCTGCCTTATGTGAATCCTCTATCTTTGCTCAATTCTGAAACTGGACTGTGGGTTGGGGGCTGTACTTTTTGCCATTTTGAGATTTAATTGAGGAGGGAACAGAGATACAAAATGTATCTGCAGATGCAAGTGTCCACTGAATGGTATATGGCACCCTGGAACCCATTTCCCACTGCCTTACAATCTGTTCATGCAGTGGGGTTAAAGGTTTGCTCCCTAAAAGCAAAATGAGGTAAGAAAAGGAAAAGAATAAAAAAGGAAGGGGGCAAGAGAAAGGTTGAGGGAGAGAAGAGTTAGAGGGAAAACAGGCAGATGTACCAACTAACAAATGAAAAGAGAAACAAGTACAGAAAAGAATAACACAAACCAAAACATACAATCATATAAACACACAAACAAACAAAAACTTCCCTATTGATGTACTTTTCCCATACACAAGCAGGAAGTATAAAGAAAAAAATCAGTAAAACAACTGAAACAAAGCAATTACAAAAACGTTATCAAAAACAGAAAGAGATAAAACTAAAATGAAAAACAAACAAAATTGAGCAAAACTAATGGACAAAAATAAAAACAAGGAACCAAACTTGCTCTGAGGTCATTCCTGTAAGTCCAACCTCCTTTCAGCTATGATCTCTGGCTCTCAGCACAGACTGACAGAGTTGCTCACAGCTTGGGCCAGATGCCCTGGGCCTACTGTGGAAGAAAGGTGAATTAGATCTAGAATCACCGACTTGCTGCCTGTCAAGTCTGCCACTCAGATCTAACCTGTCTGTGTCAATCCAGTATGGGGGAGGGGCTTCTGTCTCTCCACGTTTGATGAGATTACCTTGGGTCCCAACTTGGTGGCTGAGCTGAACTGGGTGAAGCTGGGCAGGTCAAGACAGGTCTCTGCCTGGTCCTGGACACGGAAAATGGCTGCAATTGGCATTTCTTCATTGGGCATGGGACTCCTCTCCAGCTCTCCCAGATCTTCACTCCTCTCCAGCTCTCCCAGATCTTCTCTCTTCATTGATTTGATATGGGGCAAAAGCTGATTTTCTATAATAGGTGAAAATGTAGGCCAAGTACCAGGCAATGAGAATCAGGGGATTCAACAGGCTCTTCTCAGGAAAGTCATGTGAACAGCAGATGATCTAGTGCACCCATGTCCCCAATTAGGGCGTTGGCAGTTTGCAGTCACCTTCGGAAGGGGACCCTGGATGCATGAACCTGGGTCTCCCATCTGATGAACTTTCACTCTCCCACCAGCACACATCTACTCATGTAGAGAGTCTTTATGAAAACTTGCTTTTGTGGAGATGCTCACAATCAAATCTGTCCAGTTGCCATCTTGTCAGCATGCCAAGAGACATTTTAAAAGTTATTAAGCAAAGTAGAAAAAAAAAGAATGACCATGCACCTTCCAAGATAACAGGAAACTATGAAATCAACAGAGATACATTCTTACTGCAATCTAGAAAACAAATACATACATCAACACAAATGTTAAAAGAAAACAAAAACTAAAACAACAAACTTTATAAGAATTTCATGACAGGGATTTTGCATATTTTAATAGGCTGAACATGAATGGACTAAATGTTCTACCAAAAAGACACAGTATGAAAAACTGGATATAAAATAGCAAGCCAACAATATGCTGCCTACAGGAAACACATCTCACTACCAAGGACACACACTCAAAGCCAAATGATGGAAAACAAATTTTCCAGTGAACAGAAACAATAGTGGCCAGTAGTTATGATTTTAATATTATACAAAACATCCATCACGATATCAAAATTTTAAAAAGATAAAGATTGACACTACATAATGATAAAAGTCTCAATCAATCTACAAGATATATCCATCTTAAATATATCTATATCAAACATAGGAGTACCAGAATTTATAAAACAATTGTTGCATGAACTAAAAAAGGATATTGATTCTAACACTATCATAACCAAGGGCTTAAATACTCACAAACAACCATAGAGAGATCATCAAGGCAAACAATCAATAAAAATGTTCAGACCCTTAACTTCGTGCTTGACCAAGAAGACTTAATAGATACCTACAGAACATTCCACTTAACAATCCTGGAATATACATTTTACTCATGGAAAATACTCAAGATTGACCACATTCTCAGTCATAAATCAAGCATAAACAAAATCCATAAGATTGAAATGCACCTTCTCAGACCATAGTGGTATAAAAATAAATATCACCACCAATAATATCCCCTCAAATCCATGAAGACATGAACAAGAAACAACATGCAGCTGAACAACTCTACATAGAAATCAGAACAGAAGTTAAAATAGTATTGGAAACAAACAAACAACCAAATACACACCTTACCAAAATCTCTGGGATGCCATGAAAACAGTACTTAGAGGGGAATTTATATCTCTACGAACACACATCAAGGAAACAGAAAGATCACAAGCACAAGTCAACAGCCTTACAAACTCCTTGCTCACGAGCCCCCACTTAGTCAGTCTCTCCCAGCATTTTCTTCCCAAGAAGGGTTTTGTTCATTTTTTTAAAAATGAGCTTAAAAGGTAAGACCACCAAAATCCTAACTTCAGCAGAAAAATTCGTATCAACAAAGTAAAAGCCCAAATACAGGTTATAGAATACAAAAATATCACAAAAAAATCAATGAAATTAAAAATTGTTTCCTTGAAAGAATACACAAGGTTAATGGATCTCTAGACATATTGACTAAGAAAAATGACAAGTTCAAATAAGCAATCAGAAACACAAAAGATAGAGTCACAACTTACCCTGAAGAAATACAAAAGATAAGCAGAGATTGCTTTGCCATCTGCATGGAAACAAATCTGAAAACCTAAACAAAATGGAGGACTTTCTGACACTGCATAGCCTACCAAGTTTCAAACAAGAAGAAATAGAGCAATAGCAATCCAGGAAACTGACTCAGCCATTAAAAAAGAAAACTACATTTTAAAAAGTCCTGGATGAGACAGCTTTCCAGTGAAATCTCCAAAATGGAGTGTCAGGAAGATGGCAGCTGAGCCAGTCAGATGATGTGAGTCTAGGTGTGATTGAGTGAGTGTATGAAAATTTTTGTGTATGTTCTGATGAGTGAATGGGCATGTGAGTGGTTGAATGAGTGAGGGTTAGGGAGCTAGTGGCCAGGGTTTTCCTGGTGCAATAGCTGGTGCTGCAGATGCTTGTTTGGACCCTAGAAATTTCAAGGACACAGAAGTTGAGCATCATTTTTTTTCAAATTAACAAAACTCTTCTTGGGAAGAAAATGCTGGGAGAGACTGACTAAGTTGACCTCGTGAGCAAGTGGCCAGGGCCCTCCTATAGAAACAGCTAGTGATGAAAATGCTCTGCTTGATAGCTAACACTTTCCAGGATGGAGAAGCTGAGTGCTGTTTTTTTTAAACAGGCAAATTTTTCCTGTGAAAAAGTGGCAGGGAAAGGCTACCCGGCTCCAGAATTTGATTCACCATTGCAACAGGAAAGACTGCCATTTCTGGGCTTTGCCTCACCACTGCAGTGCCTGGTCAGACACTGGCAGCAAGGCCTATGGAGAGAGCCCAGAGACAGAGTCCCACCAGAGAAGATGAAAGAGTTACCTTGCCACCATCTTGAAAATGGGGCAGGAATGTGCTTCGACTTGCTCACCATGTAGCAACAGACCCAATCTCTGAGACTGATGGATAAGCTACTCAGGGGTTGATCGTGACTCGGAAGAAATATCCTGAAAGCACAAACTTCAGAGGAACTTGACGAGTGCAGAGTCTCAGGCACCCCACTCCCTACCCTGATCCAGTCACAGGACAAAGGGTGTGGCCAGAAAAGGACAAGGAAGACTTCCAAAGAGATCAGTGGTGTGTCCGGGGCTGACCCCATCCATTTCCTTCCCAGCAATCCTCTGAACATCAGATCCACACAAATGGAGCACAAATGAGAAGAACAAACTCAAACAATTCCTGGACATCAGTCACCATAGGAGAACTCTATTCCAGGATAGACCTAGCTGGGACACCCCCATGAGTACATTCCCAGGGAAGAGACAATTACCCACTTCCCCGCTATAGGGGTTCTCCCTGACTATAAAAGAGTGGGAGGGAAGTACTGCAGCCCCACCCACCACCACTGCTCCTCCTCCTTCCCTGCTCCAAACCCTGGGGGTATAGTGAATGAGGCAGAAGGTCTGCAGGACATAGCAAACCAGAGGAGAGAAATAAATACAAAGTCTGCTACAAGAAGGCAAGTTATTATTCCTTTTTTATTTTTAAGAATGTTTTGCTAGTTTGTTAGTTCATCTATTTTTTAAAATATTTTTTCTTTGTGCATTAAGGATTATGTGAATGTT
>CAUYQG010222265.1:0-13437 GCA_963574415.1 Tarsius wallacei
CCTCCCCTCCTCTCCTCTCCCCTCCCCCCCTTCCCTCCCTTCCCTTCCCTTCCCTTCCCTTCCTCCTTTCTGCCTATCCATTCGTCCCGTGATCTTACTCTGTTGCCCAGATAGGAGTGCAATGTCATGTTCACAGCTCACCTCAGATTCGACCTCCTGAGCTCAGGTGATCCTCCTGTCTCGCCTCCTGAGAGGCTGGGACTGCAGGTACGTGCTATCCCAGCTAATTTTTTTGCTCAAGATGAGGCCTTGCTATGTTGCCCAGGCTTCTCTCTATCTCCTGAGCTCAAGCAACCCTCCTGCCTCAGCCTCCCAAAGTTCTGGGATTGTAGACATGAGCCACTTTGCTTGGCCTTAGTTTTATTTATTTATTTTTTGAGGAGGGTACAACACTAATTTTTCTTAGAGTAGCCAGCTTTTATAACTGGGACAGGTATGAGTAGGTAGAAAGAGACTGTAATGCTCATGCCAGAGAAATGATGACATCTCGGTAACGTACAAATACGTCTTAAGGTTTTAGCGTACTGTGATTTAGAAGGATTCCTGATGGGAGTAGAGGTGCAGTGGAGAGTTCCTCATTAAATAGCCTGGCATGGGGAAGAATGCTTCATAGAGGTAAAAAATAAAAATAGCCAATTTTCAAAATGCAGAATTGTTTACCAGTTGCCTTTTTCACTTGATATAATATGCATGTGTTTACTTACGTCACTTGTATGAATACGCTGTTTTTTCAAACCAGTCTCTGTATTATTTAAATAAAACTTTGGAATGCCTTGGTGCTAGTCACTATTCGAAGTGCTGGCAGCGTAGTCACATGGGTAGTTGGATTTACAGCTGGGCTTTAGTGTAGCTGGCCTGGCTGGAGTTAACAAAATGTAATAGAAAAGGTCGGAGGACTAAAACCTAACCCTAACCCTAGACCACCCAGTGTGTAGAGGTTGGGATCAGAAGGAATCAGAAAAGACTCAAGGGGTTGTTCACTGGGGCTAGGGGACAGCAGAGACTGTCCTGTAAGCAGGTAAGGGAATCTTTCAGGGAAGGCTATCGAAGTAATTGGTTATAATTCATAACCATTTTAATTTTTCTTCTGCTATTTTTCAAAGACTTACTATGATTTCCTGTTCACTTTTTTCTTGTTACAGGTTACAAATTTGAAGTAGAGCACAGTTTTGGATTTGGGAATTAGAGAACTAGAATTATTACAAGGTTGTTTCAGGAAGTGGAATTTACAAAGCTGCAAGCTTTTTTTTTGAATTGGAGTCTCACTCTTGTTGCCCAGGCTGGAGTGTCACCACAGCCTCGATCTGCTGGGCTTAGGTGATCCTTCTGCCTCAGCCTTCCAAGTAACTGGAACTACAGATGCACGCCACCACAACCGGCTAGTTTTGGTGATTTGTTGTAGAGACGAGGTCTCAGAAGTTGCCCAGTCTGGTCTCGAACCCCCGGACTCAGGCAGTCCTCTCGGCCACCCAAAGTGCCCAGCAAATCTTTTAAGAGCTAGTTATATTCCCACTTTTACTAGTGAAGAGCTATGCTCAGAAGGAGATGACCATAGCATCAGAGCCAAGCATCAGAGTCAGTTCCAACTTCAGAAATATAGTCTTATAGTGGTGCTCACTTTGGGAGAAAATGAAGTTTTTTTTGAAGTTCATATTATAGCCAATCTCTGAATTAGGAACGTGTGACCAATAAGCAATTCTTTTAAAAAATCGGTGGTTGGTAGATCTTCCTACTCTTTGATACTTCCTTGGTCAGTTTGGTCAGTGCTTTTTTTGGAGTTGGAGTCTCACTCTTGTCACTCAGGCTGGAGTGCTGTGGCACGCTCACGGCCACCGCAGCCTTGACCTGCTGGGATCAGGCAATCCTTCTGCCTCAGCCTTCCAAGTAGCTGGAACTACAGATGCGCCACCACACCCGGCTAGTTTATGGGATTTATTGTTGAGACAAGGTCTCACCAAGTTGCCCATGCTGGTCTCGAATCCCTGGGCTTAGGCAGTCCTCTCGCCTCGGCCTCCCAAAGTGCTGGGATCATAGGCGTGTGCTACTACGCCCTCTGTGGTTTTTTTTGTTTGTTTGAGTCATAGTCTCACTCTGTTGCCCAGGCTGGAGTGCAGTGGCACGCTCACGGCCACCGCTGCCTTGACCTGCTGGCTCAGGCAGTCCTTTCACCTCAGCCTTCCAAGTAGCTGGAACTACAGAAGTGCACTACCATACCTGGCTTATTTTTTTATGTATTGTAGAGCTGAGCTCCAGGCTGATCTCAAATCCTTGGGCTCAGGCAGTCCTCTCACCCAAAGTGCTGGGGTTACAGGCTTGAGCCACCATGCCTGGCCAGGTCAGTGCTTTAAAAAGAAAACAAATCCAAATTTGTTTTTCAGTCATAGAATATCTAGGATCATGGCTAACTTCAATTTTCCTCATAAGCGTTTGAAGATCTTTGAAGCTGTTTCTTGCAACCACATTTTTTCCTGTGTGATAACCTCCTTTTTTTCTCTCAAGTTTATTCCACCCATTTACGCTTACCTCCTCATCCTAAAATAAAAGCTAAAATTTACAGTTGCAGTTAAATATCTGTAGTTGCATTGGTGAAGTTGTAATTGTGATTATATTAGAACTTTTAATAGGAGCTATTATAGTAAAGAATAATTGGAGATTTCTCTGAAAATGTCTTAAAAGGTCAGACATCATGACTCACATCTGTAATTCCTGAGCTTTGGGAGGCTGGGATTGAGTCCAGGAGTTTGAGGCTAGCGTAGGCATCATAGTGAAAGGATTACCTAAGCCTAGGAGGTTGAGGCTTGGTGAGCTGTCACTTTGCCACTGCATTCCACAGCGAGTGAGACCCTGACTCAAAGAAAAAGACTTAGTAGTAAAAACAAAAATTAAATTTCAGGTACATTTATAAGTCTTTATTTATATTTTTTATTTGGTCATTATTTGTTCATCATTTATTCAGAAAATAAATATTGCATACATATAATACAGTGTGCCAGATACTGTGCAAGGACTTGAGGTATAGTAGTTAACAGACATATTTGATGCCCTTATAGAATTTACTGTTTACTAAGGGAAAGGGAAATTAAGTAATTGTAGTTGTAGCAAGTTAGGGCATTATTTTTTGGCCTAGTCATTAATGTGGTACATAACACTCAATAAAATTTAGCTAATAAATGGGGAGTGCAGATTGTAGCATATGATTGTGTACATTTGAATCCTGGGTCTGTAACTTACTAGCTGGGCATTCTTGGGTAGTAAAACCTGTCTCTTAAACCTATACCACAGTATTGCTGCGCGGTGATTCATGTGGAGTACCTGCCTGGCACAGTACTTTGAAGATTGTATGTGCTTAAGAAATGATAGTTAGCTGGGCTTGGTGGCTCAGCCTGTAATCCCGCGCCTTGGGAGGCTGAGGTGAGTGGATTGCCTGAGCCCGCGGGTTCGAGACCCAGCTGGGCAACTTGGCGAGAGCTCATCTCTACAATAAATAAAAAAAAATTAGCCGGGTGTGATAGCGCGCGCCTGTAGTTCCAGCTACTTAGAAGGCTGAGGCAGAAGGATCACTGGAGCCCAGCAGGTCAAGGCTGCGGTGGCTGGGAGCGGCCACTGCACTCCAGTCTGGGCAACAGAGTGAGACTCCAACTCAAAAAAAAAAAAACAAAAAAAAAAGCAAACAAAAAAGAAATGATAGTTGTAGTTATTCTCATTTGCTGTTGGTGTTTTACCTTATAAGCATACATACATTTCTGTATATTTCTAATGTAAATATAGGGAAAGAGAACAGCCACCACGTTTTGCTCAGCCTGGGACATTTGAATTTGAGTATGCATCTCGATGGAAGGCTCTTGATGAAATGGAAAAGCAGCAGCGTGAGCAGGTGGATAGAAACATCAGAGAAGCCAAAGAGAAACTGGAGGCGGAAATGGAAGCAGCTAGACATGAGCACCAGTTAATGCTAATGAGGCAAGGTAAAAATGAGTTTTCATATAGATGTGGTATGATTTTCTTTCCTCTTGAGGTTCATTTGTATATATCATGGATATGTAATACTGTTTAATTGGTATTTAGGAGTTCAGAGACAGTTGGCACTCACCATTTTAAATACAAAAGTCTCCCTTCCTTTGAAAAAAAAAATTTACTGACTGGGTGCAGTGGCTCAGGCCTATAATCCCAGCATTTTGGGAGGCCAAGGTGAGAGGATTGTGTGAGCCCACAAGTCCGAAACCATCCTGGGCAAGTTGGCGAGACCTCATCTCTACAATAAATCAAAAAATCAGCTGGGCATGGTGGCGCATGCCTCTGTAGTTCCAGCTACTTTGAAGCCTGGGGTGGAAGGGTTGCCTGAGGCCAGGAGGTTGAGTTTGTGGTGGCCATGAGCATGCCACTGTACTCCAGCCTGGGCGACAGAGTGAGAATCCAACTCAAAAAAGAAAAAAAACTTACTAAAAGTTAGTTTTACCTACTCAAGTGATATTGTTGGAGGTAATTCAAGGATGTTAAATTTTGCTGGTAGCAAATAAATGATTCTGTTGGCAGAAAGAGAAATGTGGTGAGTAATTTTTGATAGGAAGACATAGTATAAAGCCACATGCAAAACATTGGTGAAAAAAAGTTGAGACAAATGCTGGCTATTTAAGATTATTAGTACGTTATCGAACGAGTACAGATGGATAATTTGGTAGAAATGAAAAAGGTTTATGTGTACAGATGAATGTGGGGTTGCAGGAAGAGTAAATTCTCAGTAATTGGCAAGAACAAGAGTGAACATCTTGTAGCTGTGTAGTGCACGTGAGTCCCGTAGGGCTGGGAAGGTACCACCTGCCATGCCACACAGGGAGGCCGAGGCCCTCCATATCTGTATCTGGCAGAGCCACTGTGAGACGAGGCAATCCTTCCCGCCACCTGGATAGTCAAGAGTTTTGGCCGACCTTTGAGCACATACCGAGAGAGCGAGAAGCCAGGAAAAAAGTAGAGACAATGGCACTGAAACGGATTAATAAGGAGCTTACTGATTTGTCCCGTAACCCTTCAGCACAGTGTTCTGCAGGTCCAGTGGGGATGATATGTATCTTTGTCAAACCACACTTATGGGGCCTAAATACAGCCCGTATCAAGGCAGTGTATTCTTTTTGACAGTTCATCTTCCTATAGACTACCCCTTCAAACCTTCTTTATTTCTTTCTTTCTTTGAGTTGGAGTCTCACTGTGTCGCCAAGGCTGAAGTGCAGTGGCATGCTCACAGATACTGCCGCCTTGACCTGCTGGGCTCAGGCGATCCTTTTAAGATGCTGGAACTACAGGTGCATGCTACTATACCCGGATAATTTTTTGATTTATTGTAGAGACAAGGTCTCGCCTTGTTACTCAGGCTGGTCTCAAACTTGCGGGCTCAGGCAATCCTCTCGCCTTTGAATCCCAAAATGCTAGGATTATAGGTGTGAGCTACTGGGCCAGCCTGACATCATCTTTTTTAACTTTTTGTTTTTATTTACCTCCTTCCATTCATTCACATGCTTATCTGAGAAGACCTAAACATTTCCAGCTTTGGACAATAACTGTTTTTAGAAACTTGTAAAGTAGTTACAAGAGAACAGTTGCCCAAGACAAGCATTTTTTATTTAGAATGCAGTATGTTTATTATGCGGCCAGTGCCTTCACTCTCATTTGGTTATGAGACTAAAACCACTCCTCATGGCTCTAACATACTGAAGAAGTCACCTGGGGGGAGGGAGATGGATGCTCTCGTGTTGCATCAAAGGGAGCAGCGCCATCCTAGCAGCATCCATTCTTGCTGAAGTCTCCCACTGTTAGAGATTGGTGGTATTGCTTGAATAGGAAGGGTAGGGCACAGGGGTCATGCCGTTTTTGGTCAAAAACTGCTGAACACTCAGCATGGTGTGGGCAGGTGGTTTGTGTAAATCACCCTTCATGAAATGGGCAAATGCATTGATTGTTAAAAAGAAAATTCACTGAGACCAAACACAGCCTCTCACAACAATGTTAACTGGTACCCTGATGTCCATGGGTTCCTAGTACACTTACGTAGTGGGGGAAGCCTTTACCTAAGGGTCCTGCCCTATTAAAGGTAATTCTGATTTTTTGGGGGTCCCCCATCTCAGAAGCTCACTTCTCCCCATTTTCTTGCTTCCTGTCTACATTTTTATACCTGTCTATCATTAGCATTTTTATCTTCCTGCTTTCATGTCTGTTCTTTTTTTATTTTTATTTATTTTATTTTTTTATTTTCTTTGAGTTGGAGTCTCACTCAGTCGCCCAGACTAGAGTGTAGTGGCACGCTCCCGGCCACCGCAGCCTCGACCTGCTGGGCTCCGGCGATCTTTCCGCTCAGCCTTCCAAGTAGCTGGAACTACAGGCGCATGCTACCACGCCCGGCTAATTTTTTGGTTTATTGTAGAGATGAGGTCTTGCCAAGTTGCCCAGGCGGGTCTCGAACCCGTGGACTCAGACAATCTACTCACCTCAGCCTCCCAAAGCATGGGATTACAGGCTGAGCCACCAAGCCCGGCCCATGTCTGTTCTTAATTTTCCAAATAATTTTTCCTGGTCTTTCCTATCTATCCCTCATCTTTCTACTCCCATAATATTTTCTTTCTTTCTTTTTTTTTGAGTTGGAATCTCACTCTGTTACCCAGGTTGGAGTACAGTGGCACGCTCCTGGCCACCACAGCCTCGACCTGCTGGGCTTAGGCGATCCTTCCACCTCAGCCTTCCAAGTTTCTGGAACTATAGGCGCGCACTACCACACCTGGCTAATTTTTCGATTTTTTTGTAGAGACGAGGTGGCACCATGTTGCCCAGGCTGGTCTTGAACCTGTGGGCTCAGGCAATATTTTCTTAAGATAAGCATCTGATTGCTTTCTAAAAATTTGGCATTTCAGTAAATGTTTATCTCTGCTCTCTTGGCTGTCCCTAGATATGGAGGTATCACTGATGCCTGCCTGGGTTTCTGCAGTAGCTTCCTTCCTGGACTTTATGTTATCTAATGTTGGCCTTCTCTATATTGTTCTCTCTACTAGACATTTTTATTTTTTAATTTTGTTTTTTTGAGTTGGAGTCTTACCCTGTCACCCAGGCTAAAGTGCAGTGGCATACTCACGGCTACCACGGCCTCTACCTGCTGGGGTCAGGTGATCCTTCCGACTCAGCCTTCCAAGTAACTGGAACTACAGGCATGCACCACCATGCCCGGCCTTTTTTTTTTTTTTTTGATTTATTGTAGAGACAAGGTCTCGTCAAGTTGCCCGGCTGGTCTCGAACCCGCAGGCTTAGGCAGTTCACTCACCTCGGCCTCCCAAAGTGTTGGGATTACAGACTAAGCCACCGAGCCTGACCTATTTTTAAATTTTTTTTAACATTTCTTTTTTTTTTTTTTTTTTTTTTGAGTCGGAGTCTCACTTCTGTTGTTCATACCGGTGTGCAGTGGCATGTTCACGGCCACTGTATCCTTGACATGTGAGGCTCAGGTGGTCCTTTTGCCTTAGTCTACAAGTAGCTGGAACAATAGGCGCACACCACCATGCACAACTAATTTTTTGATTTATTGTAGAGATGAGGTCTCACCAAGTTGCCCAAGCTGGTCTCGAACCCGTGGGCTCAGGCAGGCCTCTTACCTCGGCCTTGAACAGTGCTGGGGTTATAGACTTGAGCCACTGCGCACAGCCAAGGTGTTTTTTGAAGGTGGAAATTTGGTCACTAGTCTATAAATTCTTTTGGTGAATTCTCATTTTCATTTAGATAAAGTATAGAGTTTTTTTCTGTGTATTTTATTTAGCAAGCTATTATTCAGGAAATGTTTATTCCACAGTTTTGGTCAAGACAGTAATTGTAGGCTGCATGTGGTGGCTCATGCCTATAATCCCAGCACTTTGGGAGATGGAGTTGAGAGGATTGCCTGAACCTGTGGTTTTGAGACCAATCTGGGCAACTCGATGAGATCTCATCTCTACAATAAATCAAAAATTAGCCAGGTTTGGTGGTGTGTGTCTGTGGTTCCAGCTACTTGGAAGGATCATCTGAGCCCAGCAGGAGGAGGCTGTGGTGGCTGTGAGCATGGCACTGCACTTCAGCCTGGGTAACAGAATGAGACTCTGACTCAAAAAAAGAGAGACAGTAATTATTTTGAAACCACATATGTTAAAATAGGCAGACGTTGGAGGCTGAGGCAGGAGGATTGGTTGAACCTAGGAGTTCGCAGCCAGCTTGGACGACATAGCAAGACCCTATCAAAAAATTAGCCAGGTGTGGTGGTACATGTCTGCGATTTCAGCTACTTGGGAGGGTGAGATGGATCACTTGAGCCCTGGAAGTTGGGGTTGCAGTGAGCCATGATTGTACCATTACATTCCAGCCTGGGTTTCAGAGCGAAAACTGTCTCTAAAAAGCAAAACAAAACCATCTCTAGCTCAGCAAGTAGTAGGATTTATTATTATTATTTTTACTTTTTACTTTTTTTTTTGAGTTGGAGTCTCACTCCGTCACCCAGACTGGATTGCAGTGACCGCTCCCGGCCACCGCAGCCTCGACCTGCTGGGCTCCGGTGATCCTTCCACCTCAGCCTTCCAAGTAGCTGGAACTACAGGCGCACGCTACCACGCCTGGCTAATTTTTGTTTTATTGCAGAGATGAGGTCTCGCCAAGTTGCCCAGGTGGGTCTCAAACCCACGGGCTGAGGCAGTCCACTCACCTCGGCCTCCCAAAGTGTTGGGTTTACAGGCTGAGCCACTGAGCCCGGCCTATTATTTTTTTTGAGTTGGCGTCTCACTCTGCCACCTAGTCTGAAGTGCATTGGCACGCTCATTGCCATTGTAACCTTGACCTGCTGAGCTCAGCCTGAGTCCACGGGTTGGTGACCAGCCTGGGCAAGTTGACGAGACCTCCACTCTTCAAAAATTAAAAAAATTAGCCAGGAGTGGTGACGCATGTCTGTACTTCTAGCTACTTGGAAGGCCGAGGCAGAAGGATCGCCTGAGCCCAGCAGGTCGAGCCTCCAGTGGCTGTGAGTGTGCCACTGCACTGCAGACTGGGCGACAGAGACCCCGACTCAAAAAAAAAAAGAAGTGAAAGCATCTGTACTAAAGAGCTCTGATGTTCCTGCTGGCAGTGAAATAACATTTGTTAACTTAGTACATCTTGAATGTTAGTTATAGGAGACACTGTCTGAGGTACTGAGGATATTTTGATGACAAAGAACATTCCTTAGACCTTACGTTTTTCTTGTGAGCTCTTACGAATTTTTGCCTCGCTTCTGAAGGTATTTTGACATTTAAAGTAGAGTAATTTTGCAGTTATTTCTCATGAGTTTTAATTTTGTTGTTTATGCATCCTACTCCTTGCATTTGGGTTCACTTCTGAAGTACATGTTGTACTTATTTCAGCAAAAGTCTGCAGTTGGTAAATTTCAGTTGTGTTGAAAGATTTTTAAAAATTTACAACTTTTTCTGCCTTTTTTTCCACAATTTTGTATTTCTTTTTTTTTTTGGATTCAGAGTCTCACTTTGTCATCCAGGCTGGAGTGCACTGGCACGCTCATGGCCACTGCAGCTTCAACCTACTGGGCTCAGAAGATCCTTCCGCTTCAGCCTTCCAAGTAGCTGGAACTAGAGGCATGAGTCACCACATCTGGCTAATTTTTATTTGCTTTTGGAGTTGGGAGTCTCACTCCATCGCCCAGGCTTGAGTGCAGTGGCACACTCATGGCTACCCCAGTGTCGACCTGCTGGGCTCCAGCAATCCTTCCACGTCAACCTTCCAAGTAGCCAGAACTACAAGTGCATGCTACTGCGCCTGGCTAATTTTTTCAATGCATTGTAGAGACAAGGTCTCACCAAGTTGCCCAGACTGGTCTTGAACCCCTGCGCTCAGGGGTTCATTCTTCTTGCTTCGGCCTCCCAAAGTGCTGGGATTACAGGCTTGAGCCACCATGCCCAGCCTTTTATTTATTTTTAATTTTTTTTTTTTTTTTTGAGTTGGTGTCTCACTCTGTCACTCAGACTTGAGTGCGGTGGCCACTCCTGGCCACTGCAGCCTCGACCTGCTGGGCTCCGGCAATCCTTCCGCCTCAGTCTTCCAAGTAGATGGAACTACAGGCGTGCGCTACCACGCCCAGCTAATTTTTGATTTATTGTAGAGATGAGGTCTCGCCAAGTTGCCCAGGCGGGTCTCGAACCTGTGGGCTCAGGCAATCCACTCACCTCGGCCTCCCAAAGTGCTGGGATTACAGGCTGAGCCACCGAGCCCGGCCATAATTTTTTTTATTTTAGAGACGAGATCTTGCCAATTTGCCCAGGCTGGTCTCGAACCCCTAGTCTCAGGCAGTCCCTTTGTCTCGGCCTACCAAAGTGGTGGGATTACAGGTTTGAGCCACTGCGCTTGGCCTCTTCCAGCATTTCTAAGGCTGTATTCAGGTTTAGGAGGGACTTTAGATAGCCTTAATTCCACTGAAACACATATTGTGGCACATTGTGGAAATAGAAAGCTTGACCAGTGCGGAAAGTGTTCCCTATTCCCAGCATCTACTTCTTTGCGGGAAGCACTCTTCTATACCTTAACAGTTTCTCTTGTACCCTTAATGTAGAAATACTTGCATACGTGAGCAAATGTTCCCTAAAGTGGCTTGCTTTTTTCTGTGCCTCTTTTGCTTTCTACCCGTCTGACGTGTAGCTCTGTCCTTTTAGTGGTCGTAGTTGGTCTAGTTCATCCCCCCTTTTTGGAGTCAGAGCCTCACTCTGTTGCTCAGGCTGCAGTGCAGCGGCATGCCCGTGGCCACTGCAGACTTGACCCAGTAGGTGCAGGTGATCCTTCTCTAGCCTTCCAAGTAGCTGCAGCTACAGGTGCACGCTACCATGCCTGGCTAATTTTTTTTTATTTATTGTAGAGATGAAGTCTCGCCATGTTGCCCAGCCAGGTCTTGAACCCGCGGGCTTAGGCAGTCCTCTCGTCTCGGCCTCCCAAAGGGCTGGAATTACAGGCTTGAGCCACAGCGCCCAGCCTGATCCTTGCATTTTTAACAGGGGCTTGAATGATATAAAAAAGGTGAAACAAAAAGATGCTAGAGCCACTAATACGACACAGAAATAATGAAGGACAATTAAGAGTCTTCTAATAAAGTAAGTAAAGAGTGTAAGAGACTCAGTAATTGTTTCCACCTGTTCATTCAAAAAAGACTCTTAAGTGACCAGGCATGGTGGCTCACACAAAGTACTGTAATCCCAGCACTTTGGGAAGTTGAGGTGAGGTGTTTGCCCGAGCCCACGGGTTCAAGAGTAGCCTAGGCAATGTGGCGAGACTTCATCTCTACAATAAAATAAAAAAATTAGCCAGATGTGGTAGTGCGCACCAGTAGCTCCAGGTACTGGGAAGGCTGACGGGGAAGGATTGCCTGAGCCCAGAAGGTCGATGCTAGGGTGACCGTGAGCCTGCCCCTTTACTCCAGCCTGGGTGATGGAGTGAGACTAACTAAAAAAATAATAATAATAAAATAAAATTCATGGATCTTTTTTCCTTTTTTGTTAAGTAATCGATATCATATTTTATTGTCTTCTGGCATTAAATGTTTCTGTGGGAAAGTCTAAAGCCTGACATTTTATCATACTTTAAGATGTCTTGTTGTGTACCTAGTATTTCAACTTTTCCTTGAGACTAGATATGCCCTTTCAATCTGCGGGTTCAGATTTTATATTTCTAGAAAGTAGACTTGTTAGGTCAGAATGTTTAGTTTTCATGACATATTTTATTAAATTGAGAAAACACTTTCTCATAGTCTGGCAAATCAAATTTTATATTTGTTTATATTCCCTTTTGCTGTGTATTTGTATTTATGATTTATTGAAATTGTATCATAGCTTTCTGTTCTTTTATCATTAAATTTGTTAGGAAAGCATTCTGAGACAGAGCCATGACTCACTTTTCTTTTCTTTTTTTTTTTTTTTTTGAGTTGGAGTCTCACTCTGTCACCCAGACTGGAGTGCATTGGCCGCTCCCAGCCACCGCAGCCTCCACCTGCTGGGCTCTGGTGATCCTTCCGCCTCAGCCTTCCAAGTAGCTGGAACTACAGGCGCGCGCTATCACGCCTGGCTAATTTTTTGATTTATTTATTGTAGAGATAAGGTCTCGCCAAGTTGCCCAGGCAGGTCTCGAACCCGCGGGCTCAGGCAATCCACTCACCTCGGCCTCCCAAGGCACGGGATTACAGGCTGAGCCACTGAGCCCGGCTGACTCACACTTGTAATCCCAGTACTTTGGAAGGCCTATGCAGGAGGATTGCTTGAGGCCAGGAGTTTGAAACCAGCCTGGGTCTCTGTAAGAAATAGGGGAAAAAAGTTAGCCAAGTATGGTGGCATGCTTTAGCACTATTCTGCGGACTGAGGTGGGAGGATTGCTTGAGCCCAGCAGTTGCAGGGTGCAGTGATCTATGTTGGCCATGCTGTACTCCAGCCTGGGCAACCGAGAGAGACATTTTATTTTTAAAAGTGGGGGGGAGCAGGCTTTTAAAATGTTGTTTCGTCTGTTTGGTCTAGTGATAAGTAGTGCTGCAGATGATGTCTTCATGTGTATTGACTCTTTATTTTTGGAGTCAGCATCTCACTCTCACTCAGGTTGGAGTGCAGTGATATGATTATGGCTCACTGTAGCCTCAGACTCCTGGCCTCAAGTAATCCTCCTGTCTCAACTTCCCAGGTAGCTGGTACTACAGATGCATACCACCACACCTGGCTAATTTTGATTTTTTTTCTTTTTTGTGGAGATGAGGTCTCTCTATGTTGCCTGGTCTGGTCTCAAACTCCTGGGCTCAAGCAATCCCTCTGCCTTGGTCTCCCAAAGCGATAGGATTACAGGCGTGAGCCACTCTGCCTATCTTGTTTAATTTCCTTTTTTTGTGTGTTTTTTGAGTCGGAGTCTCCGTCATCTAGGCTGGGGTGCAGTGGCACATTCATGGCCACCCCAGTGCCGAGAGCCGCAATCCCTAAGAAGAGTAGGGTAAAAGGGACCTAAAAACAGGAAAAACGCCGGCTGTGAGAAAGGCTCCAGCCAAATGCGGCCATGCCGGAGGCGAAAGCCCCATGGATCCTGTTTGAGGGTCCTTCCCTAACTTTGAAGGATTGCGTGCATAGGCTGGAAAATGTTCCCACTTTAATTGAGATAATAGGTACACAGATAAATGGTGGCATTTGACAGTGCAGTTACACATAAGCATGGTAATGGTGAGATTGTAGCAAAAAAGAGGTGCCCCTTAGGGTGTGTAAGGATGTTTTTCAAATAACAGCAAGAGGTCGAGAAAATCAAGTTAGCCACTTCCTCATAAACAGCAGGTCCCTGCTGAGAGCTGGTGGAAAACAACCGATTGAGACAATAAGTAGATTAAGATATTTTAGGACTAAACAAGTAGGTTGACAAAGAAGAGGTTAGAATATTAATAATAAA
>CAUYQG010222266.1:0-28926 GCA_963574415.1 Tarsius wallacei
AGACTGGAGTGCAGTGGCCGCTCCCGGCCACTGCAGCCTCGGCCTGCTGGGCTCTGGCGATCCTTCCGCCTCAGCCTTCCAAGTAGCTGGAACTACAGGCACGTGCTACCACGCCCGGCTAATTTTTTTGATTTGTTGTAGAGATGAGGTCTCGCCAAGTTGCCCGGGCGGGTCTCGAGCCCACGGGCTCAGGCAATCCACTCACCTCAGCCTCCCAAAGGTGCGGGATTACAGGCTGAGCCACCGAGCCCGGTTCCTAACATACATTGTAATACAGTGGATGGAAAAAAATTATGGGAATTAATGAATGAGTTATTTATGTAAAAGCAAAGACAATGACTATAAAATATTATTTCACAAAGAGCAGTAGTGCAACAGTAAGACAGGACAATAACTTAGCAAAGTTAATATCAACAAAAGTCTGAGACTTTCAAAAGAAAGACAACTTATTGGCTGTCGCTAAATGGTATAAAACTTAGGGAAGGAAAAAAATGTGAATTTACAACTCTTAAATAATTGATTGAAGGAGATAAAATTAAGAACACAAGGGAAATAATTTGCCTTGAGAAGAATACTGATCCTTCCTTAAGGGATGGAGGATTGGACAGATAAGTGAAAAATAAAAGGAAATTAGGGAAAGAAACTAATGTATTATGAGAATAGAAGGAGAGTCAGAACCTGGAGGTCGCGCTGTTGGGATATGAACAGCCTTAACAGTGGCGTGGGAATAGAATTAGTGCAAAGATGGACCCAATCCCTCAGAAAAGTAGGATCCAACATCTTTTTATAGAGAGGTTAGAGAACTGGAAGGATTCAGGGGCTAGAGGAGATGGAACAGGGTGTAGAGGGACTGTGAGAGGAATGTGACAGGTCATCAACTCTACAGAAATTTTTTAAAATGCTAAACAACGAGAGCCCAATGAGAATTCATCTATGTCTTAAATGGACAAGAGTTTGCTGTGAATGTGGATAACTTAAAATAATATTTTAGTTATTTTCTTCATATTGTTTGTATGATAAATAAAAATCAGAATAAAAAGTAGATTATATTAAAGGCATTTGCATTTGTCTTAAAACACGTAATTCTTTTTCTAGTTCATTGAAGAAAGACTTTCTTTAGAAAAAAGTCCACATTTTTTGTAAACTAAGTTTGAAAGAAACTAATTCTAACATAGTAATAAATTGTTGGGCTTGTGTAATGTGAGAAACTACTGCTGATCCTTAAGGAAGCTTTTTTCCTCAGGGTAATTTTTTTTTTCCTAGTCAATAGCTCCAGTATTTTCCACTATGCAATCCAGGAATGTACTGTTTTAAAGCAGCCCACTCCTCTTCATTTCCCAAAACAAATGAACTTCACCCTGGACTATTGAGATCACTTTATAACTAAAAATAATGTTACAAGTAGCACCAGAACAGCCACTAATTTGCCAATTTCATGATCTTTCTTGGGCATGTCTTTGGCTGGGTGTTTACATGCAAACAAGGCTGTACGTGTTCTTAAGCGTCTCATGAATTGGCAAAGGTAGGGCTAAGTTTGAAGATCCAGGCAGATTTCCAAAAGAAAAACATACTGTACAATACCAGAAAAAAAAACACTGCCGAGTTACTCATTCTAACAGCCAGCAGGAAATGTAGCCATCTACTCACCCGTGGGCCTCTCTTTCCTGCTGGACCTGGGATACCTGATGGACCAGGTGGACCCTTGGAAAACAAATATCAAGACATCAGGCATGATAGTAGACACACCTTTCTCACAAGTCTTAATAAGATTTCTGCCCCAAGACAACTTTTTTTCAGTCCCCAGTTTCCGGCTGATGATGATTTTAAAGTACATGAATCCCCTTACCCTGATCAGCAGGGGTGAGTTGAAATTCAAGTGTCCTCTTTAATCTGGCTAGAAATGGCAGCAGGAAGTCTATGACTTATGGTTACAGTCACTGTATCTGGTTTTTACAGGGACCATAACTAGTAATTTTGTGGGTAATTTTTACCTAAATTTACTTTTACTACGGAAGGAGGAATTCAATTTCAGGTTTGGAGACCAACAACTGCAGGTTTTTGAACACATTTCAAAAGACTTGCCTTGAAAAGTGAAAGCAATGGCCACTTTATGTTCCTTCAAAAGAATTATACCAAGAATCTGTGTAATGTGTTAAACTGTTAAAATGAGATCCTTCTCGTATATCCAGTAACAAATCTTACTTATACCAAGAGTTCAATAATAGAGTTAAGTGATTTATAAAACAGAGTATGAAAGCCACAAACAAATAGAAAACTACTTCTATAATTCTTCATGTAATATTTATGTTGTCTTTTTTACCTACTTTTACAATCAACTGTGGAAGAATAAATGCACATTTGTTATATGGTTGAACACATTCATTTATCTGTTCATTTATTCAATTGTTACTGAACACTGCTGATATGGCATTGTTCTTGCTATCTATAGACATACACATATTCCATTTAATAAATATTCAGGACAACAGTAAAAATAGTATAAGCTTTGACATTAGGTTAAGGTAAAAATACTAGCCTCACCACTAACAAGTAGTGTGATCTAATGTGTCTCATTTTTTAAATTGTAAAACATCTACACTTCAATATTGATAGCACATAAAATCAAGGGATAACTCCTGGTTAAACTGTATTTGATTGCCAATATATGGCCATTTCTTAACCTACAAAAATGTAATTGCATATAGTTTGATCTGTAGCATGGCCAGGTTTACCTAAAATTTACATTGAGTTTCATAGAAGGAAAGGGAAAATGGATTGATGGGAAAGGGTCATTCCAATTTTTTAAAAAGGGGGGATTAATAAGTTATGTTGAAAATAATAGTTACATAGTATTTATCTTATTTCTCATTCTTTTTGACATTACTCCTTGAACCTTTCTCCTTTATTGATATTATAACTATTTTACAGATTTCTGATATTCATTACATGTTACAGACTACCCATCTTTCCCCTTTAATTGTATTTTTTTCTTGTTGTATCCCCTAACCTGACAAAACTTTTTGTGTATTTCCTAATAGTGACAGAGAAGTACTATTTCTGTTCAACACCAAATGGAGGGCATTCTCCTTCCTGAGATGTGCTAGCTTCTATCAAAAATTGATTTTTACTTATTGTCAAGAAAAACTGACATTCTTTTCAAATTAGTTCTGGTTCTGTTCTTATAATCAGAAGTTAGCAGCTTCTGATTTGAATTTAAGTCCCACAAAATAGAGCAAGTAGGAGAAATTTGAATTAAAAAAGTAAACGGAAAATTTTTCCTTTTAAATGCATAGTTTGGTTTAGTACCCTGCCTTACTACTTTGAGACAAAAGAAAACACTATATTTTATTTACATTGAAAAGGTATTACATTGAAAAGATCTGTGCAATGTATTAAACTGTTATAATGTTGCTATGGCTTAAATGTTTGTGCCATATCTTGAAATCCTAACCATAAAGTGTGGTAGTAGGAGGTGAAGACTTGGAGGTGATTAGGTCAGAGATTAGTGTGCTTATAAAAGAGGCCCAAGAGAGTTCATTTGCTCCTTCCACCATGTGAAAACACAGTGAGAAGGTGACATCCATGAACAAGAAAGTAGGCCTTTGTCAAATACCAAATCTGTTGTCACCTTGATCTTGGAATTCCCAGCCTCCAAAATTGTGAGAAATAATTTTCTGTTGCTTATTTTTTTATGTAAACTAAACATTGAATAAATAAATAAACAGGGGAAGGGCCAGCTCTTTCTTACAAAAGAGTTACAGTTATGGACATAGGAGGAAAAGGGAACATAAATAACAATGGAGCAAAGCATCACTGTGGTCACTGTGGTCAGTAAGACCCACGGGGGGGTGCAAATGTCAGTGGGCCAAGTCACAGGAGAAGCGGGGTATTTCCATAATCTTAAAGTGTCTCCATATACACAGTCACTAACAGGAAAGGGAAAGATCATTTTACGGTGGAGAAACCTTGCAGACCCACCTTCACCAACTGACCAAATTTTCTGTTGCTCATAAGCCTTATATTTTATTATAGCAGCCTAAACATACTAAGATGCAATTAATATTAGACACTGGGAGGGAAAGAAGGTGTATTTTATGTCATGATTAAAATAATTTGAGTTGTTTAATAAGCTTTCGATAAAAATTAATTTTCACATGCCTTTACAATTTTACATTTCCAAATCTTTGATAACAGATTATTAATAGATATTTTCTAGACACCAGAGAAGCAACATAATTTCTTATGGTATGACTTTTTTGAGGAGAATAAATTATTTTCTGCAAATAAAGTTAAGTACTAGAAAAAGCATTTTAACTCTTAGATTATTTGTTATTAATAGAAAGTACAATTCAATTTAAAAAGCAATGGTTTTACAATCATGCAATCTAGATTCAAATAATGCCTCAATCATATCTAGTCAAATGACCGTGGACAAGTCAGTTGTCTTTTCTAAGCCTGAGTTTCTTCATCTTCAAAATATTGGTGATAAAAATCTGCCTTTTAGAGAAGGTAGAGTTACTGTGAGAATTAAAGTTATTGTATATAAAATGCCTATCACTGTGGCTGGTGTATAGTAGGTAACCAGTAAACTGTAGTGAAACGAACTCTTTTAAAGGTATGCATGAGGCACAACAAGCAGTCAATAAATTTTAGTTGTATATTATTACTAGGGTAATATATATACTAAGGTAGATGTATCCAATAAACCAATACTTCTGAAAGATAGTAACCACTGGTCAGTTAATCTTGAAAGTCCTGCATCTTATAACCTTTTTAAAATTCATTCACTCTACAAAAGATCAAATCACAGCTGACCTCAAAGAAACACAAAAGATTATCAGAGATTACTATGCACACCTGTATGGAAACAAACTTGATAACCTAAATGAAATGGAGGACTTTCTGACATCACTCAATCTCCCCAGGTTGAAACAAGAAGACATTGAGACACTAAATAGACCAAAAACTACCCAGGAAATTGACTCTGTCATAAGAAAACTACCTACATTTAAAAAAAAGCCCTAGACCAGATGATTTTCCTGCAGAATTCTACAAAACAAACAAGGAGGTGCTGATACCAATCCTATTGGAAGTATTCCAGGCAATTGAGAAAGATGGAATACTCCCCAAATCATTTTACAAAGCTAATATCACACTGATACATAAATGGGGTAAAGATTCAACAAAAAAAGAGAACTACAAGCCAATATCCCTTATAAACATAGATGCAAAAACCCTCAACAAGATTCTAGCAAATCAGATCTCAAAATGTATCCACCATGACCAAAGAGCCTCCATCCCCAGGATGCAGGGCTGGTGCAAGACCATAAATGTAATTAAATACATCAACAGATGTAAAAACAAGAACTACATGATTATATCATTAAATGCAGAAAAATCTTTTGATAAAATCTAGCATCCCTTCTTGAGTAAAACCCTCAAAACCTAGGTATAGAAGAAACATACCTCAAAATAGTAAGCGCCATCTGTGATAAACCCACAGATAGCATATTGCTAAATGGACAAAAACTGGAGACATTTTCCCTAAAAACTAGAACAAGACAAGGCTACCCACTCTCACCCTTCTTGTTCAACATTGTGTTGGAAGTCCTAGCTAGAGCAATTAGAAAGGGGAAGGAAATCAGGGGTATCCAAATAGGAAAAGAGGAAGTCAAGTTATCCCTCTTTGCTGATGATATGATCCTATACCTCAAAAATCCAAGAGAATCTGTCAAAAAACTGCCTGCACTGATAAGGGACATTGGCAAAGTCTCAAGTACAAAATAAATGTGCAAAAGACAGTTGCATTCTTATACACCAACAAGCAGGCTGAGAACCAAATAAAAAGCACAATCCCATTCACAATAGCTACAAAAAACTGAAATACTTTGGCATCTTCCTAACCAGAGAATTGAAAGACCTTTACAATGAGAACTACAAAACACTGTTCAAAGAAATCCAAGAAGACACAAACAAATGGAAAAATATTCCATGTTCATGGATAGGAAGAATCAACATTGTTAAATGTCCATCCTACCAAAGGCAATCTACAGATTCAATGCAATACCCATTAAATTACCAACAGCATTCTTCTCAGACCTGGAAATGACAATACAGAAGTTCATATGGAAACATAAATGACCACGAATAGCCAAAACAATCCTTAGCAAAAGAAATAAAGCAAGAGGTATAACACTTCCAGACTTCAAACTTTACTATAAGGCTACAATGATCAAAACAGCCTGGTATTGGTACAAGAACAGGCATATGGAGCAATGGAAAAGGATAGAAATTTCGGAAGCAAAGTCTCATTTTGTCAACCAACTCATCTTTGACAAAGCTCTAACAACTACCACTGGGGAGAGGAGAACCTATTCAGTAAATGGTGCTGGGAAAACTGACTGATCACATGCAGAAGATTGAAACAGGACCCCTACCTATCACCATACACAAAAATTAGCTCTAAGTGGATCAAAGACCTAAATGTAAAACCCGAAACTATAAGAATCTTAGAAAATATAGGAGACACCTTTATGGAAATTGGAACTAACAACCAATTCCTGATCAAAACCCCAAGTGCCCATACCATAAGAAATAAAATAGACAAGAGGGACCTCATCAAACTGACATGTTTCTTTAAAACCAAAGAAACCATCAAGAGAGCGGGGAGATAGCCCACAGAATGGGAGCAAATATTTGCCAACTGTATATCTGACAAAGGCTTAACATCTAAGATCTACAAAGAACTCAAGCGTGCCAAAAGAAAAACAACAAACAGTTCATTAAAAAAGTGGGCAAAAGACATGTATAGATACTTCTCAAAAGAATATGTATGGGCAGCCAACAGACACATGAAAAAGTGCTCAGCCTCACTCATCATCAGAGAAATGCAAAGCAAAACCACACTGAGATACCACCTAACCCCAGTAAGAATGGCCACCATTAACAAAACAACAACAGATGCTGACAAGGATGTGGAAAAAAAGGAACACTTCTACAGTGCTGGTGGGAATGCAAGCTAGTGCAACCTATTGAAAGACAACATGGCAATTTCTGAAAGAATTAGAAATTGACCTTCCATATGACCCAGCAATTCCCCTATTGGGAATATACCCGGAGGAACTCAAGTCATTCTACTAAAACGATACCTGCACACGCATGTTTGTTGCAGCTGTATTCACAATAGCAAAAAAAATGGAACCAACCATGCTGCCCATCGAAGCTGGACTGGATAGAAAAAATGTGGTACATATACACAATGCAGTATTATGCAGCCATAAAGAAGGACAAATATATGGACTTCGCAGCAACTTGGATGGATTTAGAGTCTATCATATTCAGTGATCTATTACAGAAACAAAAAACAGAGTACCATATGTTCTCACTCGTAAGTGGACCTTGAACAATTATCATAATACTATAAAAGAAAAGGATTGGCAGTAGTGGGAAACCCCCAGGGGAAGCGGTGGGGGGGGGGGCGGGCGGTGGGGATTGGCAGTTGAGGAAAACTGCCAGGGGAGGGAGGGGCACACCTCATCAACAAGGGTACTTGCATAATGAACATTTGTTTACCTAACCCTGAATTGTACCTCACATATTTAAAATAAAGAAAAAAAATTCATTCACTCATTCATTCACTCATTCACTCACTCACTCAATAAACATTATAAAGCATAAAGTCCTCTTAAAATTTAGTCTAGATAAAAAGGCACACATTAACAGATAATTACAAATTGTACTTAGGATGTGGAGGAAAAGAACAGGCAACCAAAGGAGAGATTAATATAGTGGACCTAATTTATACTGTGATGTCAGAGAAGGCTTCTCTGAGGAAGAAGTTAGACCTAAAAGATGAATATGAGCTAGAAAAGATAAGAAAATTAGATTCCAGAAAATAGGAATAAATGAATGAGTAAAACAAAACAAAAGAAACAAAAGACATAGTCTTTTTAAGGAACTAAAAGAAAATTCATAGAGCAAGGGGAAAGTGAAGCAAGATGTGTCTGCAGAGGTAAAGCAGAGGCCGTATCACTACATCTGCACAGGTCAGTATACAGAGCTTAGTTTAAGTGTTTTAATATTCTGCCATAAAGGACTTCAGCTGATAAATAATATGATCCGATTTGTGTTTTTGAAAGATCACTAGAGAATTTTAGTCAAAGAGGCAGTGTGAGAACATTTTTCAAACTACTCTCCCTCCCTCGAACCCCACTGACAACAAAAAGCACCAAAAAAAGAAAACACCCTCCCTAGTGAAACAAGGAAAGGACCACAACCACAAACCACAAACTATAAAGATTATCTGCCAACTACTGAGAAACTTTGGAGCAAAGATGTTGATAGATGATCCAAACCAAAAACCTTCTCAGACCTCAAACCTTGGACATATATCAGTCTTGAACATCCATTCCAACAATCCTTTGATTACAATGATGAGGTTTAAGGGAAAGGACAACCCACAGGAGAGATAATTCATGACCCACTAGAGATTCAGTTCCAAAGAGTCAAGAATAGGGAAGGTAGAACCCATCATTTTTATGATCTACAACCAAATCTAACTATAGATTTCTGGTGGTGAGAGGTGACAAAAGACAAGAAGAGCCTGAATTACCGTATCTCTTCTCAGACAGCCTGTGATTGGAAGGGCTTCACAACAAACTATGCATTCAAATGAGAGGATACATGCCTCTGGGTAGAAGAAAAAACAAATATGGTGAGATAGTGTTTCCGGCAGCAATCTAAATTTGACTCTGCGTACCACTCCACCTTACTTCCCTGGGCCTCTCCCTATACTATTCTAAAATGAATAGCCCAAACAGAGTTGCCTTTAGTTTAAAAATGGGTAACGACCAGAAGGGAATCAGTATGGGACCTATACATAGATTCTGGGAGTAAGGGAGAAATGGACAGGAACATAAATGTAAAGTTGATGAAAATCATTTACCAGAAGAGGAATTACTCCATACAACAGAGAAAGAATTCAATTATACAGTTCACTGTATATTCAAAGAACTTTAAGATAGCATTAATCTGCAAATGGAGATTTATAAGAGATAAAAAGAACAGCCAAAGGTAATAAAATGTGAACCAGAAGAGTTTAAGAAACGTAATGAAAGAACAAAAAAAGAAATATTATGGATGAAAGTTATATCGGAGCCTCAAAAACTGATCAAATACAACTAAAAAATCAGTTAATAGATATGGATATCGAATAAATAAATTCACACAAAATGAAACGGAAAAGAGCAATCCTGATGACATGGTTGTAGAGAAGATATTAAATACATATTGTCACAAATAGCATTCAATGTATGCAAATGGGTGTGCCTGAAGAACATAGAAAAATGGAACAGAAAAATATTTAATGATGTAAGAGGAGACTTTCATATAATAAGAATAATCTTCTGATCAAAAGAGTACCAGAAAAAAAAAAAAGACACAAAAACCTAGTAAAGTTTAATGAGCTTCAAAGGCAGTGAAAGAACTGCATGGGTATACAGGCAGGAAAATCAGTCACCTAGAAGTAGGAAAAACCAGGTTAGCCTCAGGCTTTCCACATTTGTATCCACTTCAAGAAGCAGTGAAACAATCCCCACAGGGTCATCATTTTGTCACAATTCATTCTCTCATTAGCTTTCTCAAATCTGCCTGTAGTCTTCTACACAATACTGAAGTTGAATTCTCGGAGTTCAACAGTGACCCAACAGATTTCCCCACTCTTTCAGTTCTTGTCCGCTTTGACATCTCTATTTCTTTTGGTACTGCTTTCAATTTCTTCCCAAAACTCTCTTCTTTGGCCATTTTGGTAATTCATTATTTTTCTCTCCCATGTCTCTGGCTACTCTATTACATTTCTGTTCTCTTCTTCTATCATGGAAAAAGCAAACTTTGCCCCCGATTTGGCTCTTGACTCTATGCCACATTCCTTTCTTTGAAAATTTTGTTTGTTTGTTTTTTATTATGATAAAGATGTGGGGTACAATTCAGGGTTAGGTATACAAATGTTGATTATGCAGGTACCCTTGTTGATGAGGTATGACCCTCCCTCCCCTAGCAGTTTCCCTCAACTGCCAATCCCACCCGCTCCCCTGACAGTTTCCCACATAATGAAATATTATGCAACCATAAAGAAAGACAAACACATGGATTTCTTTGAAAATCTCATCCAACCCTACAGCGTCAACCATAAGATTGATGGGAAGACTCCAAAATCTATATCCTCAGCTTTGACAACTCTTCTTTACTTCAACTTCTTCAATTCTTCCAACAACTTACTGAATTACTAACAGTTCCTTAAATGTTTTAACTTATTTTCCCTCTCCTAAAACTGAATACCTCTCTTAATTACTGTCTTTAATGATGATATCACTCTTCTCTCAATCTGCAGGCTTAAAACTTGATAGTCATCTTTGATTCTCTTCCTTTTTGCTTGGTCCCTAGGTCCCATTAATTTTCCAGTTCTACCAAATTTTCCTTCAGTATCTCTTGAATCTTATTTTACTTTTCATTTTCACTGCTGCCAACCTAGATAATGTCCTAGTCACATAACACCAAGATGGTGACAAAAATTTTCAGTCTGCTCTGGGTACCATTGCCAGACTGGCTTTCCTATTAATACTTCTGCTTAGAAACCTACAAAATTGAGAACAACACAAAGTTATGATCACCCATTTATTTATTTATTTAACTTTTTGTGTGTGTGTGTTGAAGTCTCACTCTGTCGCCCAGACTGGAGTGCAGTGGCCACTCCCGGCCACCGCAACCTCGACCTGCTGGGCTCCTGCGATCCTTCCGCCTCAGCCTTCCAAGGAGGTGGAACTACAGGCGCGCGCTACCACGCCCGGCTGATTTTTGATTTATTGTAGAGATGAGGTCTCGCCAAGTGGCCCAAGCGGGTCTCAAACCCGCAGTCTCAGGCAATCCACTCACCTCGGCCTCCCAAAGCGCAGGATTACAGGCTGAGCCACCAAGCCCGGCTGATCACCCATTTAACAGTGGAGACTCTCCACAACCTAAAGACCCACCTAGCTGGGGTCTTTATCTTCTAAAATACCATGAAAGAGCTTGGGCTTTACAAGCAGAAGACCTGGGTCCAAATCCTGGCTCTATTATTTACCAGCAATGTTGTTGGGCAGGTAAATTAACTCCTCTGGGATTTAGTTTCTTCACCTGAAAAAATGAGGATAATAATACTAACCTTATAAAGTTCTTTTAAGATAATGTACATAAAGAGAATGGTAGAACATCTTCCACAAAGTAAGACCTCAATAAATGATAGCTATTATGCTGGTTTCCCTATATAAAAAGCATACCAGCTCCTCTCATCTATCAAAAGCTTATCCATTCTTTGAGCCTAGGTCATACTAGCTTTGTCCACAAGAAGCTATTCTGAACAACTCAGTTTTAAGTGATCTTTCATAGAGAGCCCCTAAAAAATATATATATATATGTATATATATATATAAAACCTTTGAACATCTCTGTATCATACACTAGTTTGTATCTCTCCACAGAATTTATCTTATTTTACTGCAGGATATAGTTATAAGTGCATTTCCTTTATCCCATTATTGAAATATAAACTCCTTCTGAGCAATGACTGCGTTATATATACACTGTGCTCCCGCCTTGCATATACCAGAGACTAAATAAATATCCAGTGTATTCCTTTACCCACCAATGCTGAATAGCTATTTTTGGATTCACAGAAGAGATGAATGACTTTTTCTGAAGAAAGTCAATAGCTTCCATAAATATTTGTTTAATATGACCTGTCCAGTGATTCAATTTTATAACCAATATGTTGATAATTAATTGTCATAGTTGAAAAGGATTTATTTCTCTATAATAGTATATCTTCATATTTTATTTTACAACCTCTAACCATTCACTCTATTAAGAATTGCTCAATACCTATCAAATCACTTTGAGTAATAACCACAAATGAAACACAAGCTAGAAAGTGGTGTCATGTTTTCCCATTCTATGGTTTCTGGAGCTAAACCAATGACTCAAGTTGCATTTTCATTAAATAAATACCTTAAGATATATTTAGTTTACTTGCAACTTTGGGGGAAAAATCAATTCTTAAAGACATAAAGGAAAATTACTTAAGGTATACAAATATGAAAGCAAAAACAATGTTTCCAATGTTGTCATTTTAAATGGCCGCAGATGGTTTTTAAATGATTTTAGAAATTTTCAAATGTTGATCTCTAATTCCACCTACACAATAAAAAAAAAAAACAGAGCTGAAAATTCAGTCTATTATCTCACAGATTTATTATATATTATTAAATAAGTGGCTTGGCTGTTTTTTTCTGCTGAACAGACTGATAGACTGGCTGGCTATTTTGTGGTAGGTAAGTGGAACATTTATTAATCCATGAATGTAAATTGACTATATAATTAAAGACATAATGAGATATGTTACTCCTCATGGAAATTAAAATATTTCATTTAGAATAATAATGTCAGGGTCTTTTTTTTTTTTTTACAAGTCAATGATTCACTACAAAATGCAATCTCACTACTAGGGAATTTCCAAAGGAAAATATGTTGATCACCATATTTAAAAAGATACCTGTACTCATATGTTCATCGTAGCAATATTCACAATGGCAAAGTCATGGAACTAACCTAAGTGCCCCCCAACAATTGACTGGATAAAGAAAACATTGTTGGAATACTATACAGCCACAAAAAAGAATGAAGTCATATCCTTTGCAGCAACATGATGGAGCCGGAGATCATCATCCTAAGTGAACTTACTCAGAAACAGAAAGCCAAACATGCATGTTCTCACTTACACGTGGGAGCTCAATGACCACAAAGATGGAAATAATAGACCCTGGAGATGCCAATAAGGGAGAGGTGAATAGGAGGTTAGGATTTAGAAACAACCTATTGGGTACAATATTCCCTATCTGGGGGATAAGCCGCCTGAGACCCAATCTCCACCACTACACAATATGTTGATGTAATGCACATGCATGTCTACCCTCTGAATCTAAAATTAAAATGGAAACATATTCTAGAATCTCTAAAATAATCTTTACACTCTATTTTGATGTATTTGAAACTATTTTACTGAAAGGATATTTAATTGATGTATTCAATATATTTTTCTTTAATCTACCATAACTTGTATATCCTTCTCGTAACCTAATTAGGCATTCATCCTATTTTTACCTAAATATAAAAATACTAATCTATACTTAAGAGTTAAATTCCTGATTGACTTTCAGCTAAACAAGAAAGACATATAGTTTGCTCACCTCTTTGCCAGAATTAAGAAACCTTTCAGCCTGCCAATTGAAAAAGAAAAGTACAATATTTGGGCCAGGGTTGCACTCTGGCAGATGTGTTGTAGCAAATATAAGTTCACTATTCACTCACTGTACCAGGATACATTGCTGTGACAGATCTTATCTGTTCTGTATTGTTTGGTCCAGAGAACTCTCTTTAAAATATATGGTAAGCTAAGAGCATTAAGACATATTTAAATAAAAAAAAAAAACTTACGGGAGGTCCAGTGTCTCCTTTTGGCCCTCTCAGATACTCCATTTCGAGCATTGTATTAAGATCCTCATAATAATAATAATCATAAAGCTCAGTTTCATAGCTATTTTCGATGGGATAAGTAGCATCAGGATAGAATTCACCTTTCTTCCTTAGATCAAGGTGATTATCCACCGATGGCTCATCTGTCACTTTATACAAGGTTGTGTTTACAATCTGTTGCGTTTCCAGAAGTTCATTAGTATGTAGATTTGCTGTGATAGCCTTATTGAGGTTAGCAATTGTATCTTGTTTCATTTGTGGAAGGATAGATGACATCTTCTTAAACAGTGACAGACCAGTTACTCTATCATCATGTTGTGTGACTGTGTCAGATACATTTGGGAGAGAACTAAATTTCTCCTTGGTATTTATTCTTGACTCACTGGGCCGATGATGGGTCACTGATGGGTTTAAATTTGTCTGAGTATATTCCTCAGTGACCATTTCTTTGGCCTGAATCCCATGGTTTGTGAGATCCATAGCAGAGACATTTCCTGAGTGAAGAAAAGTTAACTGAGCTCTTGATATCTGGTGTTCTTGTCTTTTATGCACAGGGGCAGAATCATTGCTCATGATAGTTGGAATGCTTTTGCCTTCAGTAAATGTGTCCTCTGACAGTACTTTTTCACCAAATCGTTTGGGTAGAGGAGAGTGTTCCGGTATCCTCATTGGTATGATAGTTGGGCGAGGAAGGCTTGTTTCAGGTCGGTGTTTGTCTGCTTGGCGACACTGCTGTTTTACATGTCTGCAGTAGTCTGCAGATGCTTCTGCAGAAGGAATAATATCCAACTGACAAACTATTCCTTCAAAATGGACAGAATCATTATTCATACTTCCTAAGGTAAACACGCTGTTAGAATCAAAGTTCTGAAATTCTGAAACAGTCTCTCTGCTAAAAGACTTCTTTCCACACTCATCAAACATCGAGACAACGTGGTTTCCAACAGTAATGGCAAATGAGTGCCACTGTTCATCATGAACACTGTGGTTGAAAAATATAGACTGCTTTCCTCCAACGTATACTACTAATTTTTTAGGTAGTAATTGAACTCCTAATTGCAGTCTATTTTTATTTCTAATGCTGAAGAGAAATGCATTGTTCACTCTATGTGACTGCAACCCAATTAATATTGTAAATGGCTTCCCTAAGTTAACCGGCAAAATTTTCATGAGAGGTGACTCAATATAAGCATCGCTTTTTAAAACGACACCCGATTCTGTTAAATGGACCCCCTGAGGTAATGGTGTAGATGATGAAGGTACAGCAGTCACTGATGATGAGTGTCTTACATCTTTGCCTCCAAGGCCTAGTTGTTGAAGAATATCTATGCCTGAAAATCAAAAACAGAAAGAGAGAGAAAGAGAGAAAGAGAGAATCTTACTCTTATGCATTTATGTGTTCATATAAATGTTTGAATATGAGAAGATCTTCCTAGTATCAACAGTAATTTCTAAAATAAGCATGCTCCATAAAGAACTAATTTACAGGTAATATGAGATAGGGAGGGAGAGAATAAGACATTATGCTCAATAAATTTAATAGAGTTTATGTGAATGTGAGCACACACACACTCGCACAGGCCTGCAAACTAATATCTCTAAACTTAAAATGTAATTAAATAATTAGATTAGCCCTCTCATTTTCCATTTGACTAGGATTCTTATTTATTACTTCAATAAATATACATGTTCAAAGAATCCCACGAGCCGTTTGCTTCTTAAATTTAGAACTTAAAATTATATGACATTGATGTTAAAGAGAAACTGGAGTCATACTTACAAAAATGTGTGATTTGGAATCCATCTTATAAATCAAGTTCACACAGTCCCTTAAAGTATAATTTTTCAGGGTGTTCGCCCTTCTAGCTTTCTGGGAACTTACAAATCACAAGGCAGTTATCCCAAGGTCTAATAGCTTTAGTGTTATGCTACACTTAAAGTACTCTTGGTCACCCAAATCCTTTGATAATTACTAGACAACAGAATTTCAATTCATTTTGTTGGTGATCACCATAGTTTTTCTGTCCCTTCCAAGTTTCTCTCTCTTCCATTCTTCCTGAGTCTTCCATGGTAATTTTTATCCAGATTTTAGAATCTTTTTCAATATTTATTATGTAATATGGATTTTATATAATTGTGTTTTTTTCTGATTTAATATTTATTGTAATATTACCAATAGTATATTGCTTATCTCCCTTACCCAATTATAAGCTCTTGGAAGACTAGATCTGCCTGATTCATTGTTGGATCTCTGCAGCACCTGTTTTGCAAATAGTTCTACAATTTCTGAATGAGTGAATTTGCTCCATAGGAATCTGATCAGATCTCATATTCACCTCTGGAGCCATATAAAGTTAAATGCCATTTGTCAAGAATAATGAATCCTATCTTAAAAATACAGAAGAGATTAGTCAGCTATAAAATCTTTATTATTCTTTGGGTTATAAATCTCCCATTTTTATCTTTGGATAAATATAATAATCTCCAACCAGAAATGTTAAAGAATTGTGATAAGTGAAGAAAAATAATAGTTTTGAAGGTTAGCCAGGAACATTTGACATCACCTTAATTTTTGCCTTTGAAGGAAATTAGTAGATATTCGATAACTCATGCTCATTATAAATAAGAAAACATAATGGAGAATCTCAGTTCCAAGTTTGCCAATTATGTACAATAATAAAATAATTACTGAGCATAATTCATGCATTATCAAGCAATATTAAAATGTTTTCTCAAGTAGATTTTCACAAAATCCTCAATTGTTTATTTTAGGGTCATAAAAGCCATTATTTTATCAGTAAAATTGTAATTTTTCTAACAGTTTTAAAGGATATGTATGCTTCTATTGTATGAAAGATTGTATGAAAGAGCATCTCAAACTTTTTTACTAAAGTATTTCTAACACCACTGTGGAATTATATGCACCTCCAGGGATTTTGGAGCATATTTTAAAGAGGTCCTATGTAATCACCAAAATTACTTTTGATCTCTCATGTTCATCATTATAATCCATGTAAAATTTTAACTTTAATCCTGAATATGACTATTTTAATATCCAATATAAGTTATTACAAGTGAAATCAGCTAACTGTACCAATCTCCAATCTTCAATGAAAATTTACACTGCTGAAACATATGCCATGTTAGTCTGTGACACTGGATATCCTCACCCAGTGCTACCTAACTCCAAAGCTATGATTATCTCAATCTGAGAGGTCAACTGTGAAAGAAAGACTGCTTCTGTACATTTAAAGCACATACAGTCATAAAGTATGTGAAAGTTACATTTATATGATACCAAATAAGCTACTCTTATACAAAGAAAGAGTCACATGTGTGGTATGCTATCAAGGGGTGCACATTGCCCCAAGAAAACCTCTCCTTGAATTTAACAAGAGCCTCTGTCATCTACTGCCTCAAATTTCTTATCCTGTTAAAAGGAAATATCACCGGGAAGAGTATTATTTACAACTTTAGAATGCATATATGTGTTTTCAATGTTTCTTTATATGTGTATGTACGTATTTCCTTCAGTTCTATTTTATTGGAGTTTTTATAATAGTTGGGGGTTTTTTTTTTTTAGATCAAATGTCTTTAAGTATTTATTACTGACTAAATTTCCTGTTATTGAGCTATGACTACATTCCTAAAATAAGATCTTCTTACTAGTTGTATGTTATTTTTTGGATACCTTGCTGAATTCTTAACTAATAACTTATATGGAATCACTGCATCAATATTTATGAGTTAGAGTGGCCTATGTTTTTCTCTTATTATCCTATCTTTAGACTATAATATTGAAATTTAATTATTTCCTATGGCTTAGAACAATTTCAACAACTTTGAAATTATATTTTTTTCCCCAAAAGCTACATAAAACTCATCTGTAAGCTGAACCTACCATGTCGGCTCTTTCACAGATAATCCTTCTCTCACTTTCCTAATCTCTTCTGTGCTCATTGATTTATTCTAATTTTCAACTGCAACTTCAGTCAACCTTAAAAATTTATATTTTTTCTATGAAATAACAGATTTCCTCTAGGCTTTAAAATGTATTACCCAGAGATCTTCAAGTAATTTTCTCTTACAATTATTTTTGTTTTCCTGTGTCTATGGTTCTTTTTCTCATTTTCCTAATTTTGAACATTTTGCTCTATTTGTACTTATGTCAGTGTCATTATTGGTCATTTCAAAGTATATAGTGGCCGTTGCTTTGTTAAACTCTGGTGTGGCCACGTGGCTCTTTGAGCTATGGATACCATGTTTCCTAGCTTTGGCCCCCTTCTCTATCTTGGGGAGGTGCCCCTCGTCTCTCTCTCTCTCTCTCTAATTTACTTTTTAAATAAACTATTTTTTCCAATCTAAGAAAAAAAGTATATAGCCTTTGGCTTTGTTTATACTTTCTACTATTTTTGTTTGTTTTCTATACCATTCATTTCAGCGCTTATCTTCATTAACTCCTCCCATTTCCATTTTCTTTTTCCTTTTTTTTGAGTCTGAATCTTACTTTGCCACCCAAGCTAGAGTGCCATGCCATGATCACAGCTACCGCAGCTTCAAACTGCTGGACTCAGACGATCCTTCCACCTCAGTCTTCCAAGTAGCTGGAACCACAGGCATGCACCACCACGCCCAGCTAATTTTTTTATTTATTGTAGAGACGATGTCTCTTCAAGTTGCCTATGCTGGTCTTGAAACCCTGGTCTCGGGCAATCCTCTCCCCTCCACCTCCCAAAGTGCTGGGATTACAGGTGTGAGCCACTGGACCTGGCACCATTTACTTTTGTATTATTTTATTCTTTTTCTAGTTTCTGAAAATTAGTACTTAGCTGTTTGTTTTTCCTTTTTTCCTTACTAATAAGGGAATTTAAACTATAAATTTTCCTGAGTACTGCTTTAGTTGTATCCCATAGATTTTTATATGTGATATTTTCATTTTTGTTTTTTAAAAGTATTTTTATTATGTTATTCCCTTTGACTCCAATAGTTTTTTGTATTTTTATTTTACATTTCCTGTTAGAAAAGTAATTAACATTACCTTTAGTAATTAGCATTGGCATTACCTTACCTGCTAAGACTAAGTTCCCTTCCCTCCATTTTCCTTTTGTTTCCACTTGTTGGGTATACCTTTGTCCATGTTTTTGTTTCCATCTACTTTGAAACATTGTTTCTCAAGAAAACAAGAAGGGTTGTATTTGTTTTGTGATGTAACTTGAATATTTCTAATTTTATTATTAAATCTAACTTAATAGCATTGTGATTAGTGAATGGTATTCAATCTGCACCATTTAAAAAACTTAATTAGCCCAATAAGTAGTCAATTTTCAATATTTCATAAGCACTTTTCAGGGCACAAAAGGTAATACCAGTTAGTTGCACCACATTGTTTATGTTATTTATATCCTCTATATTCTCGTCTATTTTTATACAATTAATCTGTCATGGACTGAGAGCTAAAGAACGTTTCTTCCTGGTAGTATATCTATTTGGCCTTTTATCTCTTGTGGTCATTGCTTTATGAATATTGATGTCATGGTTTTTATGCATAGGGAGTCATAAAATTAATATATTCATTGAGTACTGCACCTTTTAGAATTATGAAAAGATATTCCATGTCGAGTTTACTGGGGGTTTTTTGGCATTACCTTACCTGCTAAGAAGACTAAGTTCCCTTCCCTCCACTTTCCTTTTGTTTCCACTTGTTGGATATTCCTTTGTCCGTGTTTTTGTTTTCATCTACTTCGAAACATTGTTTCTTAGTTAAAAAAGAAGGGGTTGTATTTGTTTTGTGATGTAACTTGAATATTTTTTCTTGAAATCTATAAGTTAAATATATTTATATTTGTTGATATGAGGGTGTTTAATCTGTAATATTATTTTACATTCTCTTTTACTATTTTGATTTTTAAAAGTCTTTTATGTGGTTTGTTTTTTTGCTTTGTTTTTGGGTGTATGTCTGTTGAGATTTAGAAAGATTTGTATTTTTACTCTCTGGGTTACCTTAAAAGTTATAAACTATATAGTGCCCATCAGCCTTTATTTAGACATATCTGTTGCTTCTTTCCTTTGAAAAATGTATTCTTCCCCTCCCATTTAACCTTTTCACATACCATTTAATATTAGTCAAGAGGAGACTCTTTCTTAGTATTTACCTTTTCATTGGTAAATATTCTTATACTCCTATTATTTGATTTACCAACTTTAGGTAATATTTAATTCCCATCTTCTACAGATGAGGCAATCAGCAAAATTAATCTACTCACCACATTCTTCTCCTCTTCTCCCCCTAGTTTTTGGTAGTTGTATCATTCCTATATTGTTAGTTCATAAAACGTTTATATTCTGCTTTGTCTCCACATAATCTTCTTATAAATAAAACCAGACTTTGCAGAAGTTTCCTCAGTCACTTCTCTCTTGCTGAAGTTTATCCTCTATCAGTTTCCTCAAGATGGACTCATGGGAACATTTCCTGAGTGTTGGGTTTTTTTTTTTTAGTTGTTTGTTTGTAGCCTTATACTTTATGTTTTAGGGAACATAAAATTCTCTGTTGATACTTTCTTTCCTTGAATATCTCTTGTGGCTAATTCTCCATCTTCCTCAAGTGTTCTCTAAATTTGAATCAGCTAATTTTTTTCTCTTTACAAGTGACTCAGTTTTTAACCAGCATGCCCCAAAGAGTTGTTCATTATCTTACGCATTAACTTTATTATAATATGGCTCCGTATTGACCATTCTTGATAAATATTTCCAGCTGAATAGTATGACCATTCATGGTATAGATTCAAGTCTTTTTTTTTTTTTTTTACTTCAGCAAAATTATTATGGATTATATCTTTGAGCATGTGCTCTATTTAATTGCCTTGGTTTTCTTCTTCAAAAATTCCTATTATGCATATGTTGAATCACTGTTGTCTTCTACGTATATCATTTTCTGTAATCCTTTTTTATTATGCTCTTTATCTTCAGTCAATTTGTCTATTTTCTTACTTATATCCTTACTGGGTTTCCTACAATGTCTAATTTATCCTTGTGCTCCTTCCAATGTCATCTTGATTTACAAAATATTTTTTTCCTATGACTTATTTTCTGGGTTCTACAAGCTCAGAATTCATATTTTCTTATTGTCTTGCCTTCTCTTCCTTTTCCCTGAGTTCTTACATGTCTGCTTTATTATCTTCCTTCATATAGATGATTTGGAGGGTGGGAATATATTTGGTCAGAATTTTTCCATCTATGTAATAACACTATTTTTTTGTGTACATTCTCACTTTTGTTGCTTTTCCCTACATTTTTCCTTATTGTACCTTTCTATTTGTGTTGTGCCAGCTTTTTTTCATTACTCATTAATTCCCAGCCCAGCAATTTGTAGAAGGATGCTGGTGGAAGAAGAGAGAGGGCCATACCTTCCAAAGCTCAAAACTTAAAGGCTCTGCTTCAGCGTTACCAGAGTTTCCTTCTACAACGGCTCCTTTTTGAGCCCCACCTTCTTCTCCGAACCAAATCTAGTTCACAAGGGACTCAGCAGCCAGCTCCCCATGGAACCCCTCACTTTCCTTCCTCTGTATTTGCTCACATCGGCACATGCTTCGGAATGAATCCTTCACCACAGAAAGTGGATTTTTGCAATTTCTGAGATGCCACTAATTTGATCCATTTAACTATCATCTGTGCTTCTTTCTTATACTTCTCCCTGGGCAGCTTGGGCCTTTCCTGGTCCTGTAGCACTTGTGTACAAGGGCTCAAGACTAAGTCTTTCAGGGTGTGCTTCTCACCTTCAGGAGTTTGGTTTTGCTGACGCTTTCTGAAATCCTACTATTGGCTTTACTCCATGCAACCTCTGCTTTTCTCAGCATATTTGGGGGGTTTGCAGATGATAAGTCCCCTAATTTTGCTGAAAATAAAGTTTTTAGTTTAATGTATTATTTCATTCACCTTTTTCTTTTATATATCCAGAAACAGAAATGAGAAGATAACGTCTCTTAGATTCAAGCTTACACTTAAAGTCTATGCCCATTTCACAGATGAAGAGTCTGAGGCACAGATTAAATCACTTGGTCAAGGTCACCTAGCTAATAAATGGTAGAATTGGACTTGAACCCAATTTGTCTGACTTCAAAGTTTATTCTCACGACTCCACCACACTGCCTCTCAGCCATTGTATTCCTTACACCACTCCTCATCTCCCTTGGCAAATTTTACTAATTAATCATGGCAAGGTCATTTTTCCCCCACAGAAATCTCACAGTGGGGAATACTCTCTAGGTAGCCACCAAAATTGGTACCTGGGGTGAAATGATCGCATTGTCATCCTACTTTTAAGCTTTCATACCTGAGTAAGAATACATTTAGCAAATGTATTTGAGTAGATGTTGAGAGAACAGAGAATTCTAAGGGATAGAAGACACATATGAGAGGGGCTGGGGAGAACAGGAGACAGGAAAAAGAAAAAGGGGAAGGAGAAAGGGAGAGGAGGAGAAAGAAGATGAGAAGGAGGAGGAGAAGGAGAAGAAAGCCTTTCACCCAGAGGACAAAATGTTTCACATTTAATTTAGGCCTGTCTTTGGATATCACCAAATTACAATTTAGGGTTATATATAAATATTTGGTGTATATACAACAAGAAATGATAACCAAGTTGTCTAAAGTCAATTACTTGTTTCATGAATGGCCCTATCTACAAAATCAGTCCAGTTCATGTCACTTAGGAAATTGGTTACCATTTAAAAAACATTGATCATCAACCAGACTCAGTGGCTCAGCCTGTAATGCCAGCACTTTGGGAGGCCGAGGCAAATGGATTGCCTGAACCTGTGGGTTTGAGACCAGCCTGGGCAACTTGGCGAGACCCCGTCTCTACAATAAATAGAAAATTAGCTAGGCATGGTAGCGCGTGCCTGTAGTTCTGACTACTTGGAAGGCTGAGGCGGAAGGATGGCTGGAGCCCAGCAGGTCGACACTGAGGTGGCCATGAGCGTGCCACTCACTCCAGCCTGGGCGATGGAGTGAGACTCCAACTCAAAAAAAAAAAAAAGAACATTGATGATCAACCAGGTACTATATTAGGTGCTTTGCATTTTTTAAGAATAAGAATTATAGCAGCATTTATTAAATTATTTGTATGTACAAAGAACTAGTCTAAGAACTTAATGTTTTAAGTCACATTCAATTCTCACGACAACCCTATGAGGTAGGTACTGCGTTTACCTTCATCTGACAGTTAGGAAAAGTAAGTCACAGAATAGTTAAATAATTCACCCAAGGTCACCCAACTAGAAAGTGCAGAGGCAGAATTTGAATGTAGGTAGTCTTCAAGAGTCATTCTCTTAAGATGGAGACTTTTAGTAATATACATGAAACCTAAAAGCAGAACTGACAGTATCTCTTTCCTTTATTTGCTTCTTAAATGTAAAATAAATGGTGGTGTCACCAAGACAATGCCCTGCTCTTTTTACTGTAAACACCAGACCTAATGACTTAATTCAAACCATGGCTCCAACAACCACATATGCTGACTCACAAATCTCTTTCAGGATTGCATATCTAATAGTCTACTGAATTTATCCAGTAGAGACTAGATGTCCCCTAAGCACTTCTAACTCAATGTATTTTCCCCAATCTCTTTTTCTTACTTTACTGCTTCTCTCAGTGAAGAGTCCCATAAACACACAAGCAGCCAGACAACCTGTTCACAGTATAAAGTAGATTATGTCTCCTTTGATCAAAATCCCCCAATGATTTTACATTGTATGTGAAATCTACTTCATTCTTATCTCTCTGATATTCTCGGCTATCACTTCACCTTACTTTGCTCCAACCAAACTAGTTTTTTCTTATTCCTTAAATCCACTAAACTAATGTTCAACTCATAGCATCTGTACTTACTATTCCCTCTCTTTGGGATGCTCTAAGCCCTTAGCGCATTCCTTGGACTGATTTTAATTTTATCTGTTTGTTGCAATAAATCATAACTGGGAGTATAACAAATTTCAGGAAGTTCTGAATCCTTTCAAGATATTACTGAGGCTGAGGACTGTCTTGGGGACCCCTGAACTTGAAGTTACTGTCAGAAGTAAGGGTGGTCTTGGGAACTGCTCACTAAATTCACAAGAATCTCTACTCATTTTTTCTTCACTGATATATCTACTCACTTCACAGTATTCTCCACTCTTTATATTTTTCACTCTTCCTTGAATTTCTTGCCTTATCAAAGTTTCTCTGTTGTTCTATCCCATTGTTTTCAGAGACCTGCTAGGTGTATCTCTCCGTGCCAAGCCTTATTCATCCTACAAGACTCAGTCCAAGCATTACCCCTTCTTTAAGCCTTCAATGAAATTTTTGTTAGTTGTTTTGTTACTCACTAATAAGAAATAGATCCTCTCTCAGTATTCTAATAAAATCAGTCTTCTAAGCTAGCAAGGCTGACACTACAGATATAGACACAGATAGCCCAAACTTACTTGCCTTTCATTTGAAACTTATGTAGGAGGCAGCATTGGTATTGTTGTCACACATTAGAGGAAATAAAAAAGGAGGAGGGAGAGGGGCCCAGGGAAGAAGGAGAGAGCAGGAAGTAGAGGGAGAAATTGAGTCTCAGTAGATGATACAACTATGACTCATACACAAGTCTTTGACTCTAAATCCATTGGTTATATAATTGACTCTGTGGGGGAGTATAATAAGGAAACAGACATGGAGAGCCACTGGTTACACTTGTACAAGTACAGAAAACAAAAGGACCATTTTATCTGTCAATATTCAACAATATTCTGTCACAAATTGGAAGAACAAGGGTCACATTATATTTACCCTCTCAAAATGTAGGGACATTTATAATTCTTAGTAATTGATAACTTAGCTTAAAGGATTTAAAAGAAAGTTATCAATTTTTAGACAAATAATAAAGAGTAATATCACTTTATAGACTATAACAAATTCCAGTGTTAACTCTTAACTATTAAATATCTAAATTAGTATAACATCATACTTAATCTTAATGAATTCTCACTGGTTTACATTTTCATGTCTTGGTCAGCTAAGTTTCCACAGTTATATTCTTTCCACTTTGTAGGAAAGAAAAAATAAAATGATTAAGATAAAATCACCAAAGTTGTAAGGGGAAAGATTACACAGGCCTCAGTGACTAAACTAACCCAATAATTGCTTCATATCCACTTTGCATTTTTTGTATAGACTCAGCCAAATCATCAATGCCAGAATCAAGACTCAAATACAGCTTCCTGGCTCCAGTTCACTGAGTACTAAAGGAAATTGTTTAAAATCAACTGTTTTGTTTTATTTTATTTTTTCAATATTATGAGGATATGGAAAAAGAAAAGGACCTGAAATCTTACTCTTTTTCCTAGTAAAATTTTATTGTATCCTCATTATGTAACAGGCGCTGTGCTAAGCACAATACATGTGCTATCTAATTTTATCCCTACTACATCCTGTGTAGTAAGTATTATTATTTTCTTCACTTTAGAGTTGCTGGAAATGAGGCTCAGAGTATTTAAGAAACCTGCTAATGGTCACTTTGCTGATAAGTGATAGAATGTGCAACTTAAACCCAGGCATCTGGCTCTAGGATACCTGTACTTAAGCAATAGTGTCACACTAATGTTTTTAAAATGGCAATTGTTTCACTAAAGTATTCTTCATTTAACAGCACATCTATGCTGGATCTCTTTAGATAAATACAACTTATTTATGAAATGCAAAATGGAGGCCATCGCCAGACCATTGCCACCATTGCCTTGCCAGACTCTGGTGTGGCCATGCGCTCTTTGAGCTATGGCTGTCGTCATGCTTCCTGGCTTTGGTCCCCTCCCTGATCTTGGGGAGGTGAATCTCCTCTTACTCCCACTCTTTAGTCTACTTTCTAAATCAACTATATTTTCTAATCTAAAAAAGGGGCAAAATGGAACTCTAAGCTATGGATCACATTTTTGGCAGAAAGTACTTGGAGTTCCTGCAACTAGAATGAGCTGCTTCTCTGTTAACAATAAACACATTGCGGATTATTTTCTATAGGAAATACTCTTCTGAGAGATGGATATTCTACACATTGATTTCTAAACATGTGGTTTTCACACCTAGGGACCATGAGCCTGAGAACGACGCGCATGTTGAGAGTTAGCTCCACATTCTGCATGGTGTAAGTCATTAGGGAGAAGTGTTGCAGGTCTTGCTGGCAGTCAGCCCACCCACCAACACAAAGTTATAAGGAAAATAGACTGCATCAGGTTTACAGAAAAGCTAGCTACATCTATCTGTCAAATCCTCAGAAACTCAGTCTTACGCAATTGTTTTTTCTTGAAAGAGAGTCATTTATTCATTAGATTATACCTAAAACTTGGTCATAAAGCATATATAAAATTTGTATCTCTTAAAGAACTTAAAATCGTTCCTTAGTGTTAAAATGTAAAGGAATAACCATCACCGTGACAAATCGCATAGAAGCTCATTTCCTAGTCTTAAAATCTCACTAACATGAGAATAAGGAAATGTGGTTTGAAACTACAAGGACAAAGTGTATGAGTAGAGGAGACAACAGTAGTCAAAAGATACCAACACACTTTTGGAAAACGGAAAGCACGTGAAGGGATTACCAGAGCTGAGAAAACACTAAGGGTGTGCAGAGGCAGATGTTAATGACAGGCAGGCCAACTCACATCACAAAATCCTGGAAAGGCTCAAGAATTGCAGGCACCAAATTACTGAATTCAGGGGTGAGGAAGGGGGCTTCACATTGAGGTGTGGGCACTTATGGGGGTGAAGGGCTGAAAGTTTATGTAGGAAGCTTGGAGACCAAAGGAGATCAAAGGTTAATTATGTGGAAACATTCAATCACCCACAGAGGAAAATGGAAGGGAAGGCCTACATTGAGAACAAGGGATTCAGCTAAAATCTCCATACTAAATTGTGAGACAACGCCCACCTCAAGAATGTTTTTATGTCACAACTCCAATAACAGTAACAACCAGATCGTATTCTACAATTACGATATTGGAGGCTTCTTCGCCAAAGAAACTGCAGCCTCAGACATTTGTGGTCAACAAGACAGTCAACCAGGTCCTACTTAATCACCCTCGAGGTGAAACATCTCAGTTGACAAGCCTACCCATGCAAACAGTTTCCTAGCCGTATTTTCAGTGTATTACTTTTAAAGAATAACAGAGGTACTGCAGACTGATTGAAACATCTTCTCTGACATTAAAGACAGACCAAAACAAAAAATTTGGAAGAAACAAAGGAGGAGAGGAAATGTTACAAAAATTACCATTTTTATTCTCAAAGAGAAAAGAGCCCTTATTGCATCAAAGAAACAAGACAGGATACTATTTTTTGTTTTAAAGGAACACTCTGAGTGAGAAAACTTTTAAATGAAATAGAAAACTAAACAAAATGTTTGTAATAGCAGCTGATGAAAAGCTCACAAATTGGAACATAAAACAAAGATGAAAATTAGGACCTAAACATAAGAAAAGAAGGAGCTCAATACTTAAGAGTCAATGTTTAAAAGAAAACACAGAAGGAGGAAATAAATAGATTAGAAAGAAAAAAAGAACACAGGAAAATTCCCAGAAAATGAGGGATAAGTTTCCACATCCAAAAGGCCTACTGAGTGCCAGGCACAACGAAATGGGAAAAAAAGACCTCTACCGATGCAGATTGTTATGAAATTTCAAAACATCAAAGATAAACAGATAACCTTAAGGGCTTAAAGGGGAGATGAAAAGGTCACATAGTAAGGATCACAAATTAGTATAACACCAGATTTAACAAGTCTGAAAGGCTGATTAAAAGAAAAAAAAAGTAAAAGATGAAAGTCTTTTAAATTCTGAGGGAAAAATATTTACAGCCTAAAATCCTAACTCTCTAAACAGCCCATAAATATAAGGATAAAATAAACACATTCTCAAAAATGCAATGTTTTAAAAAATGTACCACCTGAGTACATATTCTCAGGGTGCAGCTAGAGGATATATATGCTCCACCCAAATAAGGAAAGAGACTATGGAGAAGAAAGTATGAGTTCCAAGAAACTGGCTCTAACACAAATGAGAACTATCAACTTTCCGGGAAGCTTAGAGAACTACCAGTCCACAGTAGAGCAGAAAAATTTCAGCTTCTAGAAGGAAAAGCTCCAAGGAAAAAAATAATCAAACTGTTGGAGCAGTGTGGCATGTTTTGGAAGAAAATATTTTTCAAGAAGTTTGAGAATTATTCTGGAGCGTCTGGGAGGGTTTATTGATAGTGACATAGAACACAGAACAAACAATGGAGGCAATCTTGTCATATTGATAGAAAAAAATATATAAATGTACAGGGCTCAATGGCAAAAAAATGCACACAGCCCTAAGAAGACAAAATATGAATATTAATTTTTAAACCATGTACAGTACATGTATTACTCTGATGCATTTTTTAAAGTTTTGAAAAATCTCGTAAGCACATAAATATTTTAGAGAAGTCTAACAGGATAACTCCTAGCTCAAATAGACCTATTCAACAATATTAAGGCTGTAAATTATATTTGTGATTATATAAAAACACAATTTCTCCAATAATGTTTTTCCAGTCTCCTGATTAGATAGTATAATACATATTGCATCATGACAATTTAATTTAAAGAATATATTTTCGGAAAAAAGTGTTTCTAAATTTCCGATAACATATTATTTCCATTTCTTTTCTGTGCTCAAAAATATCCAATTTTCTGAAGTCTGAAAGGTTTTCTTTTTTTTTTGAGTTGGAGTCTCACTCTGTCGCCCAGACTGGAGTGCAGTGGCCGCTCCCGGCCACCACAGCCTCGACCTGCTGGACTCCGGCGATCCTTCGCCTCAGCCTTCCAAGTAGCTGGAACTACAGGCGCATGCTACCACGCCTGGCTAATTTTTGATTTATTGTAGAGATGAGGTCTCACCAAGTTGCCCAGGTGGGTCTCGAACCCGCGGGCTCAGGCAATCCACTCGCCTCAGCCTCCCAAGCCACTGAGCCTGGCTCTGAAAGGTTTTCTAAAGGACTTTTCTTTTCATTAAGGACTGGCAATAAAATTTTATGCTTATAAAAACACTGAAAGTTATTGTTTGCCACGAAATGAAAGAAAACCTTTTGTATTTTATAAATGAGATTGTAAGGTTGAAAGAAGATTGTTTCTTTCATTTAGTGCCTTCATCGGTCTAGATTTTTTAAAATCTGTTTATAAATATTTAATTTTTTAGCCGGGCTCGGTGGCTCAGCCTGTAATCCCGCGCCTTGGGAGGCTGAGGTGAGTGGATTGCCTGAGCCCGCGGGTTCGAGACCCGCCTGGGCAAGCGAGACCTCATCTCTACAATAAATTAAAAAATCAGCTGGGCGTGG
>CAUYQG010222286.1:0-10872 GCA_963574415.1 Tarsius wallacei
CACCCAGCTAATTTTTTGATTTATTATAGAGATGAGGTCTCGCTTGCCCAGGCGGGTCTCGAACCCGCGGGCTCAGGCAATCCACTCACCTCAGCCTCCCAAGGCGCGGGATTACAGGCTGAGCCACCGAGCCCGGCTGCCAATCTTTTTCTTTATGGCTTCTGGCTTTCAAGTAATTTTAAAATGTACCTTTTCCTATCCTCCATCCTGGATTATAAAAATATTTTTCCCATGGCTTTTTTTTTTTTTTGAGTTGGAGTCTCACTCCGTCGCCCAGACTGGAGTGCAGTGGCTGCTCCGGCCACCGCAGCCTCGACCTGCTGGGCTCTGGCGATCCTTCCATCTCAGGCTTCCAAGTAGCTGGAACTACAGGCATGCGCTACCACGCCCGGCTAATTTTTTGATTTATTGTAGAGATGAGGTCTTGCCAAGTTGCCCAGGCTGGTTTCGAACTCACGGGCTCAGACAGTCCTCTTACCTCGGCCTCCCAACGTGCTGGGATTACAGGCTGAGCCACCGCACCTGGCCTTTCCGTGGTATTTTTATAGTAAGTTTTTTTTTTTTTTTTTAATGCGTTTACGTTTGAATCTTTTGATCCATCTAGAATTTGTTTTGGTGTCATCTAGGTCTGAGTTTTTCCTCCTTGAGATGGTTACAAAGTTGTCTATTAATCATTTATTTGAAAAATCCAATTATTTTTTCTTTTGAATTAGATAACTAAATTTCCATACATGGGGCTATTTCTAGTCTTGTGTTTCACTGATATATGTCTTTTCTTTTTTTTTTGAGTTGGAGTCTCACTCTGTTGCCCAGACTGGAGTGCAGTGGCTGCTCCTGGCCACTGCAGCCTCGACCTGCTGGGCTCCGGCGATCCTTCCGCCTCAGCCTTCTAAGTAGCTGGAACTACAGGCACACACTACCACGCCCAGCTAATTTTTTGATTTATTGTATAGATGAGGTCTTGCCAAGTTGCCCAGGCAGGTCTCAAACCCGCAGGCTTGGGCAATCCACTCACCGCGGCCTTCCAAAGCATGGGATTACAGGCTGAGCCACCGAGCCCGGCCAATATATGTCTTTTCATTTGCAATTACCATGCTGACTTTATTTTTTATAGATGTGTAATTATGCTAAATTTTGATAAAGTATCTTTCATTTGTGATATTTCCTTTGATGGTGTTCTGTTTCATGTGTCATTCTTATGCCATTGATTAAAATATTTTTATTACGGATTTAACAATGTTATATTTTTCTTTATTATAATGTTTTCATAGAAATTAGGACAAAGTAGTGGATTGTGGGCATACTGTAATTTACCTAATTATGTCTGGTGCTGTATATATGGTTGCTTTCAATTTTATTATTACAGCTAATGTTACCAAGGTTATCTTAGTCATACAGCTCTTACTGTGTTTAGGGTTATTTACTTAGTACAACAGCATAGAAGTGAAGTTGTTGAGTCAGGATTAGGGACGTATTTTAGGCTCCATATTTATTGCCATGTTGGTTTTCGGACAGATTATATCCATTGAGAGTGCCACCAGTCGTGTATATAAATAATTGTATTTTTGTTGTTTTATTTTATTTGTATTACCTTTTAGATTTCTCACGATCGGCCCTTACTGAAAAAAGGATGTAAAAGTGGCCAAAACAGAGCACGTGAAGAGGAGCCAACCTCAGTCTCTGAATATTTTTTCAATGATATCTTCATTGAAGTGGATGAAACAGCATGAAACAATTTTTTGTGTGTGTTTTAAGCCTAGGATTTTCAGTCAGTTACATCAGCAAAGCAGTATTTAGAACAAAGCATCATTGTCTACTTTTCTTTAGGTTGACTTGAATATTTAATAAGCTTGATTTGAAGCTTTCATAATCAGTAGAGAAACGTGTCTGAGGGTCCTTTCGTTCTGACTGATTCCACACTTTGCAAATGCCAAGCAATGAAGACTGCTTTCTCAGATAGAAATAGCAACTTTTGTTTACATTTTGACTCTTCCTGTGCTGAGCACACATGGACATTTGGGAGTGTTGTGGATAAATGTCTCTGTATAAATCACAATGCAGGTGTATTTGGAGGTTGTATTGTATTTAACATTTAGCATTTCTTCTGTGAAGGTGTTTGTTTTTAGGGGGAGGATGAGAGGAAGCCTTTTCAGTTGCCCCTGACTGTAGTCATGCACTGCATAACAATGTTTGAGTCAGTGGCAGACCATGTGTATGACAGTGGTCCCATAAGATTAAAATGGGAATGAAAAATTTCTGTTACCCCATGACATCTAAGTCATTATAATGCAATGCGTTGCTTTTTCTGTATTTAGATACATAAATACTCACCATTGTATTATAGTTGCCTACAGTATTCAGTACTGTAACATGCTGTATATGTTTCTAGCTCAGGAGCAGTGGGCTGCACCACGTAACTTAGATGTGTGGTAGGCTATACCATCAAGGTTTGTGTAACCATAGTCTCTGCTCACACGAGAGCAAAATCACATAATAAGGCAGGCATTTTTCAGAACACGTCGTTACATAACACATGACTATATGTGAAAACAAATATCAGATTCCACTTTAGTATGGTAAATGTTAAAAAACTTTTCTATTATGAGCTGTTCATCTGACTTTAAAAAAATGTATTTTTCTAACTCATGGTGATGTAACATTAATCCTAATTGAAAAACTAGTATTTAAACTCATTATTTATAAAGATGATACATCAAAGAACTTATTTATTTTTAAAATTTTTATTTAAAAGGATTTCCACTTTTAATTATTTTCACCCTTCACATTGTAGGTAAGGAAGGCATTAACAAATTTGTGTTTGTCTTTTCCTTTTTAATTTTAAGAGATATTTAAAAGATATAACTAAAAATATTTGGATAGTATATATGTTTTGAATACATTTTCCCCTCATAGTTTAGTTTAGACTTTGTACTGTGAATTTTTGTTTTTCTTATTTCTTGGATAATCTCAGGATTTTTATGGGGAGGGACTCTTAACTGTATGAGATAAATTTCCGCACAAGACTCAATCTGCTTTACACACACACACACACACACACACACACACACACGTACACACCCCTTTCGTATTTAAGAAAAACAATTTCAGTTTTTTCCTCATGAAATTCTGCTCAAGGAACACTTAGCTCTTTAAGTACGGAACATAATTTTGATGCTAAAAAACAGAAAATAAGATAAGACTTTATAAAGTCAGTGATAATCATAGATATGAATATGTTTCTAATTTCAAGATCTAATTGATTTACATATGCTATTCTAATATCTACACAAGCAAATCTTTAGTGGTTTAAATTAAACTTCTCAAAGAGCAGATTTATTCTGATTTTATTTGAAAAGACTTTTGGGTTGATAATGCATTCACTTAGGAGTTGGAAACTTTTTTGCAAAATATGTTTTAGTTGGCAGGCCAGGTGGTCTCTGTGGCAGCTTCTGGACTTCTTGTAAAGCTCCCACTGCTTGTGAAGCAGCCTCAGGCAGGTCTTGCATAAAGGGCCATGGCTAGATTGGCCTTTTAGTTTGACTCCTACATTAGATAGTAATTTTTCTACCGTAATATGTTGGTGTCTGTATGTATGAGTTGTCACTGAAGTTATGACTTGTTCCTGAAAACTAAAATTGTGTTGATGTATTATTTAATGATTGATATTTCACTTGGAAAGGTGTTTTAAAATCTACATGATCATGTTTGTGTATTGGAAAAATGATGGTAAAAGAGAATCATGTCTCAACAAGTCTAATAATCGTGCTGATTTTAGCCAGGCGTGGTGGCGTGTGCCTGTAGTTTCAGCTACTTGGAAGGCTGAGGTGGAAGGATCACCCGAGCCCAGCAGGTCAAGGCTGTGGTGGCTGTGAACGTGCTACTGCACTCCAGCCTAGATGACAGAGGGCGACCCCTACAAAAAAAGAATAATAAAAAAATTCATGCTGATTTATTGAAACTACTGCTGGTAGAGCACTTGTTATTCATTGCCATTCAGTTAAATTTACTGCTTAATTTTTTGTCACACAGGAGGATACATAATTCTGAGTAGAATTTTCTAAAGCTAGGCATTTATTTCATATAAATAAATGTCACAACAATCATGATAGTAAATCACACTTGCGAGTTTAATACCCTGTGTTTGTAAATTTTTAAAAATCTCATATTCTGAAAAGGTTTCTTTCTCTTCATTAGTATTAGTTTGAGTGTTAGATTGCCATGACTGAACTATGATTTATCCCTGTGTAATATTTATTTTTCAGATTTGTTGTTATCTGTCTCTTGTATCTGTATTAAATGAATTTTATGAAAGATGTCATTTCTTACTGTATAAAAAATACAGGGGCATTCACTGTATGAATTAGAGAATCAAGTCAGCTGGCTAAATTATCCTACTGCTATATCCTTAAAACTAATCTTGGAAAAGAGAATCTTAATCAGCATGTTTACCTTACAAGATGGAAAGACCTATGTTAAGTCTGACTCATGTAAAGAAGATGTTGCAGTGTACTTGTTATTTTATAAATCTTAAAGGAGATATAATTAAAGGTTTTATCTCTTCTTAACTTTTCCTCCTGAACACGTATGTCTTAGCAAGTGATTGACATGATGGTTTAAAAGCCTAATTGTTGATAAATGATCGAGGCACAGATAAATACATTAATATCCACTGTTTACTACCATGTTATTTGAAATAGAAATGACCATATGTACTACCTTGCTTGAAGAAGTCTTTGACAAAAAAAGCAATATCTGTCATTTGTAAATTTTCTTGTTCTAAAGAAAACAATTATGTTCTATATATATATATAACTTATGTAAATAAAAGTTATTTTATACCATTTCTGTTGTATCCTTTTCAGACAACTAAAAGATATTTATGTTCAGTTAGCCAAAACTAGTTCATTGTTTTTCAGACAAGATGGGGTGTGTTCAGAGTGGTATGGTCATAGACTGTTTTTCAACTGTAGTCGTCTATACTTCCTTTCTTCCATAAAGATATAGTATAACTGGTGTCCCAAAGCTCTGGGATTACGGGTATGAGCCACTGTTCCCAGCCAATTAATGCTTTTAGGTCGTAATTTAACATTTAATAAAATACACAGATCTTGCTGGGTGTGGTGGCTCATGTCTGTAATCCCAGCACTTTGAGGGGCCAAAGCAGGAAGATTATGTGAATCTAGGAGCTCAAGACCAGCCTTGGCAACGTAGCAAGACCTCGTCTCTGCAAAAAAATGTTTGACGTTAGCCGGGTGGGGTGGTGCACGCTTATGGTCCCAGCTACTCGGAGGCTGAGGTGGAAGGATCGCCTGAACCCAGCAGGTTGAGGCTGCAGTGAGCCCTGCCACTGCACTCTTGCCTAGGTGACAGAGACTCTGTTTCAGAAAAAAGAGAGCGAGATGGAGGGCTCAGGCTGGGGTGCAGCGGTGTGATCCTAACTCACTGCTGCCTTGAACTCCTGGGCCTCCTGAGTCGTTAAGACCACAGGTGTAAGCCACTGTGCCGGGCTTCCCTGATGCTCTTTTTTTTGGAAGCAGGATTTATTGAGAGGCCAGAGAACCTCCCACAGTGGGAGTGAACCTGAAGGGGTTGCCCTGTTGCTCCCTTCTAAGCGGATGTTTCATCGTGTCCCCAGACCGCTAGACCCTGACAAGATTCATTATGTGGCAGGCTCCTGAACTTTTGCAGAATTTATCTCGCAAACTCTTGCACGTGTTTGTCTCCTGAGTTTTCTAGGTGCTTGCTGATTTCTGCTCACCAGCTCCAGTAGCATAATGTTCTCCATAGGATGGTCCCTTATAATTGTCGGAAATCAAGAAAAGTCCCTCCGGACTATCCTGTGAAGAAAGGAGTATTTATATCAGTCTAGAGCAAGATAGAGTCAGTCGTCCCTGCCACATACAAATGGAAGTTCTTTTGATTTTTCTTACTGATCGGAATGGAAAATGTAGCATTCTTCCCCATGGCAGTAGCTTTATTTCAGGTGTTAGTTGTGTTGATTTGCTCCCATGAAGGTGCCAGTCTAGAACAGCTGTGGATAACATTGACAACTGTGATAACCTGCTGTCATTCCACAAGACCAGTGGTTCCCATCAGATTCATCTGGGAATCCTTTAAAAATCTCTATATCCAAATCATATGCCCCTAGTATTCTCTCTTTATTTTTGTAGAGATGAGGTTTCGCTATGTTGCCTAGGCTGGGCTCAAACTCCTGGCCTCAAGCAATCCTTCAGCCTCGACCTCCCAAAGTTCTGGAATTACAGGCATGAGCCATCACATTTGGCCATGTCTCTATTATTAAACTGCAATGTCTGAGGGTGGAAGCCAGACACTGCCACTGAAAAAAATCTCCAGGTGATTCTAAGGTGCAGCAACAACAGCAAATAAAAAGGGACCCACTGCAGGACCCATTGGACTTGAACCACTGGCCAAGCTGGTGAGTCAATGATGAGTCACAAGTGAGCTCTCACTCACAGTCTTGGTGGGAGCAAGAGGGGGTGTGTTTCAAGCCTTGTACTTGGCCTTTCTTCATCCTTATCTCACGGGGTAAGGAAACGGTATGATGATTCTGCTGTATCCTACTTCTATTTTGGGACTAAGGAAATAACCACAGGATGGGTTACTGTGAGAAGAGAGCAAGGGCTGAGAATCCATCGTTCACACAACCCCCATCAGCCTTTGCTCTGAAAACTAAGTCACAGAGGCTTTCAGGTCTCTGGATATCAATATCAATTCAGAGCCATTATCTTTTTTTTTTTTTTCTCCTAATCCAGTATGACTGGTAGGAACTAGCATTTGAATCCTGAAAGGTCTGGGTATTTCTGTTTTCCCAGTGCCAGGTCTTCCTAGCAAATGGCCATAAGTCCCTCTGGGGAAGGTTTAGGGTAAGATTTATGATACATACATGACATGAGGCAACAGTTGCAACATCCTTCCTCAGAGGGCTTCAGCTAACCCCTGAGTCAAGAGGCTCTGGGTCAGTATCCTGATTTAGTCTGGAAACAGTGAGAGGCTGTGAGTCTCCACCATGAAGACTCGAGCTTGGTTTCTGCACAGCAGACCTAGAATTGTCTTGCCGATAGGTGTCATGCATCACCTTAGAAGGCTGTCGATCTGTTTAGTAAGGACCGTGGGATCAGTAAGCCAATACCACAGGTCCCCACAAGTCAGAAAATCTTTGTCAATGCTTTGCTGTAACTCATTCTAGTAATTGTGCCCAGCTGGTCCAAGACCGTGCAGCATTGCTGCCTGGCTTCTGCTATTCCCATTGAGACCAAGGGAACTTGTTCATTGGCGGCATCTCTCACCATCCTCTCCAGTGTGCAAGGGACAGCCGTCATCGAACTCTTCAAGGATGCCGATACTTCTGTTACCAATACTCTGATAAAGGCAATGTCCTCCAGATACTTTTGGGAGTTATGGTTGGGGGTGTCTGAGTAAAATGCACATAAATACAGTTTGTCCCCTTTTCAACCACCTGGGGATCGAAAATATTTGGAAAAAATACAACAAAGACACAAAAAATACAGTATAACAACAATGCGCGTAGCATTAATATTGTATTAGGTGTTACAAGCAATCTAGAGATGACATAAAATATATGGGACCATGTGTGTAGGTTATATGCATATACTACACAGTTTTATATCAGGGACCTGAGCATCTATCTATTTTGGTGTCCAAGGGGGTGTTGGAACCAATCCCCTGAGGATACCTAGGGGACAACTGTAATCCATTCCAGTGTCCTCATTTTCCTGAGTCTTCAGATGGCTTCTGCAGATGGCTTCCTCTGTATAGCAATGAGTATCAGAATCACTAGAGGGCTTGTTTCAAGAATATTTTCATGGGAGTAGGCTGAGAGCAGTTGCTCATGCCTGAAATCCCAGCACTGTGGGAGGCCGAGGCAGGAGGATTGCTTGAGCCCAGGGGTTCAAGACCAGCCTGGGCAACATAGTGAGATCTCGTCTCTACAAAAAAAATCTAAAAATTAGCCAGGTGTGGTGGCCTGCACCTGTGGTCCCAGATACTCAGGAGGCTGAGGTGGAAGGATTGCCTGAGCCCAGGAGATTGAGGCTGCGGTGAGCTGTGATTGTGCCACTGCACTCCAGCCTGGGCAACAGAGTGAGACCGTGACTCAAAAAAAAAAAAAAAAAAAAAAAAATATATATATATATATATATAAAAAGGAATACCGATGCCTAGGTTCAACATCAGAAATAATCTTTTGTTTTTTGCTTTTTTAGAGATAAGGTCTCTCTCTGTTGCCCAGGCCAGATGCAGTGGTACAATGACAGCTCACTGCAGCCTCCACAGGGCTCGAGTGATCCTCCTGCCTCAGCCTCCAGAGTAGCTGATACTATAGGCAGGAGTCACCATTCAAGGCAGAAATGATCATTTAACTGGTATGAAGCACTTGTTCTGAGATTTCTTTAGATAGCTTTATTGGATATATTTAACAAACTACATATGCTTAGAATACAACTGAGTTTTGATATATGCATTACACCCATAGACCATCACGACAATAAAGGTAATGTGTCCATCACTTCCAAAAGTTGCTCTCTCCGTCCTTCCTGGCTTCCTGCACCTCCTTATCTCCCAACCCTTCGCGGGTCCCAAGGAAATAATCGGCTTTTGGTTGTGATGGGTTAGCCTGCATTTTCTAAAATTTTATATTAAAAAATGTATACTTTTTAGTTTTACTTCTTCGCTTTAGCAGAATTATTTTGAGATCCTTCTACCTTATTGCATATATTAATAATTTATTTTTTCTTAAAAATGTGGTTTAGGTCTGTTGTGGTGGCTCATCCCAGCACTTTGGGAGGTTGAGTTGAGAGGATTGCCTGAGCCCAGGAGTTCGAGACCAACCTGGGGAACATGGCAAGACCTTGTCTCTACAATAAATTTTTTTTTTTTTCAGTTGGGGTCTGACTCCATCGCCCAGGCTGCAGTGGCATGCTCGCGACCACCCCAGTGTTGACCTGCTGGGCTCCAGCAATCCTTCCGCCTCAGCCTTCCAAGTAGCCAGAACTACAGGTGCACGCGACCACGCCCAGCTAATTTTTTGATTTATTGTAGAAACGAGGTCTCACCATGTTTCCCAGGCTGGTCCCGAACCCGTGGGCTCAGGCAATCCTCTCACCTCAGTCTCCCATAGTGCTGGGATTACAGGCTTGAGCCATTGCACTCGGCCTCTAAAATAAATTTTTAAAACATTATCCAGGAGTGGTGGTGTGCACCTGTAGTCCTAGCTACTTGGAAGACTGAAGCGGAGGGATCACCCGAGCCCAGCAGTTCGAGGCTGCAGTGGCCATGATCATGCCACTGCACTCCAGTCTGGGTGACAGAGTGGGACTCCAACTCAAAAAGAAAATGTGGTTCAATCTTTGTATTTTGTATGATTTCTCCCATAAAGTGGATCTATTGACTTAAAAAAAAAAAGTTAGGCAGATATTACAAGTATATATCAAGGACTCCTGATTTCTAGTCTTTTCTTCATCTTCCTCTGAACATGTTCCAATTTCACCAAAATTTTTTTCTTTTTTTTAGAGATGGGGTCTCACTATGTTGCTCAGTTTAGCCTCAAACTCCTGGGTTCAAGCGGTCCTCCCACCTCAGCCTCCCAAGTAGCTGAGACTAAAAGCACAAGTCGCAGGGACGGACTCCTTTCAAATAATTTTAGACTCACATGGGAGTTGCAAAAATAATACAGAGAGTGCCTATTTATCCTTCAGCTTTCCCCATAATAATGTAAGTGTAAATACAAATCTAAAAGAAACAAACAGAAAGGAGTTTTCCAGGTGCAAGAAGAAACAGAATTCCCCCCATTTTTTCTCAGAGCTTTTACTTAAAAAAATGTGTAATTGTGAATTCCTTCTCTGTCCATTTGAGATGTAGGTAAAACTTTTAAAAAAATCTAAATAAGCCTCTTGTCATCTTTTTTTCCATTTATTTATTTATTTATTTGGAGTCTCACTGTCGCCCAGACTGGAGTGCAGTGGCCGCTCCCCGGCCACCGCAGCCTCGACCTGCTGGGCTCTGGCGATCCTCCCGCCTCAGCCTTCCAAGGAGCTGGAACTACAGGGGCGCGCTACCACTCCCGGCTGTTTTAAAAAATTTATTGTAGAGATGAGGTCTCACCACGTTGCCCGGGTGGGTCTTGAACCCGCGGGCTCAGGCAATCCACTCACTTCAGCCTCCCAAAGGCGCGGGATTACATTTTTTTCCTTTTAATAACCCTGGAGTCTTTTCCTTAAGGACACGGGAGGCTTCTCTTTGAAATGAAGTCATCCAGGGAGATGGCATCCCTGTTTACTAGTTCTGTGGAAGGGCAAGAGCTTCACTTCAGCTGTCACCTGGTAAGTTGCAAACCTACTTTCTGTCATAAAGATATAAGAATGTTAATTTTTCTTTGGATAAAGGCAATTTGCCAACAGGCGGCTTACCCAATGATCAGGTGACACAGTGTTGTCAAGTCCTCTTACTTGAGAACTAGTTAGTTATCATTTATCTTGAAAACCTATGAAGTGGCTTTCATCCGCTGGGTTACATAAAAGGGTGAGGTTTATTTCTGCCTTTTCTCTTTAGTAGATTGAGGCAGACACAGTTAACATACAAGGCCTGACCATTTAGTTCGCAGACTCATCCTAGAAAGAGTGCTGCAGACCTCATTGCTGAATACCACCACGGTCACCTTTGAAGTGACCTTCTCCCTTGGAAAGCTATGCACCAATGCCAGCGCCTATGGGTCCATCTGTCAAAGCAGAATTGGAGATCTTTCTGGAATGGCCATCAGAGCCATTGCTGTATTCCCCTTGATGTCCTGAGTTATCAAAATGTCTTCCTTTCAATACGTCCTTCATCTTTGGGTAA
>CAUYQG010222295.1:0-20032 GCA_963574415.1 Tarsius wallacei
TATTTTCCAATCTAACTTCTGTGCAATTCTTTATATCTTTTGTGTGGCACCGGAAGGCAAACCACACCATAATTCCAGCAGGTCTAACCTAACATTTTGGAGACCCACTGGTATGGCAAACAAAAGTGTATTTATGTGGAGCTCCTCTCTTTTTTCTTGGTTAGTCTGCCTAGTGTTTTGCCAATTTGCTTATCTTTTCAAAGAACTAACTTTTTGTTTCACTATTTTTTAAGTCTCAATTTCATTTAGTTATGAGCTGATCTTTGTTATTGATTTTCTCCTGCTTGTCTTGGGTTTGTATGGTCTTGTTTTTCTGGTTCTTTGAGTGCAATATGAGGCTGTTACTTTGTGAGCTTTTTTTTTTAACATAGGTATTTAATGCTAAAAACATCCCTTTTAACACTGTTTTTGCTGTATCTCAGAGCTTTTGGTATGTTGTGTTTCCATTTTCATTTGTTTCATTTTTTAAAAAAAAACTTATCATGATTTTGTTATTGACCCAAAGATTTTTTTCAGGATACGTTGCTTAATTTCCATATATTTGTGTCATTTCAAGAGTTCCTCTTGAAATTAATTTCTCATGTTATTCTGCTGTGATCTGAGAAAATACTGCATAAAATTTCTATTTAAAAAAAAATTACTAAGGCTTTGTGGCTTAACATGGTTGATCTTGGAAAATGTTTCATGTGCTGATGAAAAAATTGTGTGTTTTGTGGCTGTTGCATAAAATGTTTTATAGATATCTTTTATGCCCAGCTGATGTAACATCCAGTTTAGGTACAGTATATCTCTGATAATTCTTTTCTCAGTGATATGTCTAGTGTTGTGAGTGGCGTTTTGAAATCCCCCTGTCATTTGTATTTATTGTATTGCTATCTCTTTCTTTAGGTTCATTAATGTTTTATGAGTCCAGGTGCTCCAGTGTTGGGTGCATATATACTGAGGATAGTTAATGCTGTCTTATTGAACTGATCCCTTTATCATTACACAATTACCTTCTTTGTCATTTTTTTTTAACTGTCTTTGATCTAAAATCTTTTTTGTATGTAATTTAAATATAGCTACTATTGCTTGCTTTTGGTTTGCATTTGAATGGAATATCTTTCTCCAGGCCTTTATCTTCATGGTAGTAAGGTAAACTTCTTGTAAGCAGCATAGTATTGGTTAATTTTTTTTTCTGGGAGCTTTTATTTTATTTTATCTTATTTTATTTTATTTTAAAGATATGGGGCACAATTCAGAGTTAGGTATATAAGTGCTCAATGTACAGGTGAAGTTTGGGCTTCCCACTGATCCTCACTTTGCTTGGTTTAGGAACAGGTGCGCTTATTGATATTATCCCCCCAGCCCCAGCAGAGTCCCATTACTGTCAATCCCTCTGCCTTCTGGGAATATACTCAGAGGAACTCAACTCATCCTACAAAAAAGATATCTGTGTACACATATTTATTGCAGCACTATTCACAATAGGAAAAACATGGAACTAAACACGCTGCCCATCAAAAATGGACTGGGTTTTTAAAATGTGGTACATATACACTATAGAATATTACACAGTCATAAAGAAGGAAAAAATTATGAACTTCACAGCAACTTGGATGGATTTAGAGTTTATCATACTCAGTGATCTATCACAGAAACAAAGAACTGAGTATCTCATACTCTTACTTATAAGAGGGCCCTGAACAATTGGTTAATTTTTTAAATACTTTTTACCAATTTATAATTTTTAAGTGAAGCATTCAATTTTTTTTACATTTGAAGCTAACCTTGATATGTGAGGTTTTATTTCCATCATAATGTTAATTGTTATCTATTTGTTTTGTTGATTTTTTTAGGGTTTTTTTTTTCTGTCAGTTTGGTTTTGTCGTTTGGTAGAGTTCTGTCATGTTGCCATTTGATTTCTTCTTCTTTCTTTTTTCATAATTGTTATAAAGCTTGTGAGTTTTGTACTTGTATGAGTTTTTATGATGATGAATATTGACCTTTTGTTTTTGTGTTTAGAATGCCTTTTAACATTTTTTATGTGATAGTGGTGAAGAATTCCCTCAAAGTTTGTTGGGAGAAACTTTATTTCATCTTTATTTATAAAGCTTATTCTGGCAGGATATAAAGTTTGTGGTTGGTAATTTATCATTTTTTTAAAAAAATAAAATAAGATCTCAATATCTTTCTGATTTGTATGGTTTCTGCTGAGAAGTCCGTTGTTAGTGTATTTTCTTTTTCTTTTTTGTGTTTTGTTTTTTTTTCTTACAGGTGACCAGATGAATGTCTCTTGTTAATCTTAGCAGTTTGATCACTACATATCATGGTAAATTTCATGTTGCAGTGTATTTTCTTGGTGTTTGTTGAGTCTCTTGTATCTGGTTGTTGAAGTCTCTTTCTAGACTAGGGAAAGTTTTCATCTATTATTTTCTTAAATAGATGTTCTAAACCCCTTGCGTTTCCTTCTTCCTCAGGAATACAAATAATATCTAAATTTTGGGCTTTACCTAGTCCCATATTTCTCTAAGTGTTTGTTTATCTTTTCTGTTTGTTTTGTCTGACTAAATTAACTCACATGATCCATCCTTAAGTTCTGATATTCTCTCTTCTGCTTGGTCTAGTCTACTGTGGAAGTTTTCCATTGTATTTTTTAATTTCTTCAATACATTTTTCATTTCCAGAACCTATTGTTTTTAACTTTTACAAAAGACATCTATCTCCCTTTGATAAATTTCTTATTTACATACTGAATTTTTTTGTATTGTATTTGGTTATTTTTGTATTGGCTTTAAGATTTCTCTTGCATCTCATTAAATTATTTAAAAATCAATCTTTTAAATTCTTTATCTGTCATATCAAAGATTTCTTTTTAGTTAGAATCCATTGCTGTAGAATTAGTATGTTCCTTTGGGACTTTTTCATACTTTCAGTATTATGACACTGATTTCTTTGCTTCTGGAGAAATAGTTACTTCTCTTTAGTTTTTAATTTGCTTTTGTTGGGGTGGGCATTTTTTTTCCTTGAGAATGTGAGTATTGTGTATGTTGAGTAGGGAATTTTGTCTTTGCCTCTGGGTGCTTACAGTGGTGAAAACTCCAAATTATTTTTTTGGTTGCAAATAGTGTCAGTGCAGTGGCTTTCTCAAATGCTGGTTGGAGTAGTAGTGTACGAGATGAGTAACTGTGTGGGGCTGCCTCCTGGGTAGCTGGAATGGCATAGATGATGGTGGTAGCAGAGGTCACAAGAAGCTTGTCTTTCTCCTTCTCAATTGCTGTGTAATTGTACCAGCAGATGTCATAGTGAATTGTATGGGTCAATTTCCAGACCAGTAGGTGTCATTTGCAAGTGAGCTCCAGCTACAGTAATAGCAGTAGAATTTATGTTTGACCTTTATTAACCGGGTTAAGTATTCAGATGTCTCAGGTGACAGGTTGAGTAATGGAACTCCCAGTTGTTTTTGAGGCAGGGTGGGAATAAAGCTGATCATGACTGAGTTGCGCAAACTTGCACCCGGGATCTCCAAGGTTGAGCACAAGCTCATCTTTCATGAAGATCAGGGAGCAATTCTTAGGCCCCTGGTGATTGCTTTGCCCCAGTAAGGAGCAAAGCAATCACCACTGTTCCAAAGTACCAGCACAGAGACGAGAGGCAGTCCTGGATTCATAACCAAGTGAGCAGGGGTGGGAGACTTTTCACTCTCATGCTGTAGACCTGAAGAGACTCCCTCTCATGGCCTGAGTAGGTAGCAAGTTGGGACAGTTAGCCAAGTTACACATAATTTGCCTTCAGTCTGTGAAGGCTGCAAAACATATTGCCCAGGTCAAAACCACACCTCTCAAGAAAAGTCCCTCCTGTTAGGGTCCCATGAAGCAGGGAGACGTCCAACTCTAGCACCTGCAGCCAGAGCCCAGACCACACTTGCCTCGAAGTTCTAGCCATGAGGACCACTCCCCGACTCAAGATAAGGTTGCCAATCTCTGTGCCAAGACTCTCCCAACCAGAGGCTGGTGTCCTGGACAGCTGGCAGGTTCCTTGACAGCCTGCTATGTGCAAGGATTAAGAATGACTTACCAGACTTTGGAGCATAGGTAGGACATTTTCCAGTGCGTTACTTTTCACAGTTTTCCAGGTGCTCCCTCAGTTAGATCTGAGCCTTGGGAGTATCAAGGTGCTACCCCATGGCACGGATTGCATGGTTCCTCAGTAGAAAGTTGGATCACAGAAGGAGATTGACTACCCTACTCTTGTCCTGGGGATTCACTCACAGCTCTCAGTCATGCTCTGTCATGTGGGCTCCGTGCTCAGTTTCTCTTCCTCAGAATCTGAAGTGTAATTTGCTTTTCTGTCGAATTCGTGTGTTCCTTCCTGGATGCAAGTTCACAGTGTGAATCTCTACACACTATGTTGCCTTTTCCAAGTGGTGAATCATGAGGGAAAAGACTTTAGTTTACTATCTTGGAAAACAAAACAAAAACAACTATATTAGTTAACAATTTTAAGCACTAGATGTGATTTGTTATAGTTGATACTAATTTTAATATGATTAAAATTTAAAATAGCTATACAGAGTAATTTTATATTTAAACAATGCCAGAACATAATTTATTAATTTTTCGATTGCTTACGTGATTTCTTGTTTTAATCAAATTTTCACTGTTTAGTAAATCATTCTTTAGTTGTTCTCTGCATAGTTAGATTAACAATCAAGGACACTTCAATCCTCCTCTGACTCTCTAGAGACGTATGCTCTATATAATTCCCAGCAGAGAGGAAATTAGCTTGAGAGAAAGGAGAAGGGCCAATAAGACAAGTAAATGAAAGTTAGGAGAATTACTCCTCGTGTAGTTTTGTTTTTTTTATTTTTTGAGTTGGAATCTCACTCTGTTGCCCAGGCTGGAGTGTGGGGGCACGCTCCTGGCCACCGCAGCCTTGACCTGCTGGGCTCCAGCGACCCTTCCACCTCAGTCTTCCAAGTAACCGGAACTACAGGCACGGGCTACCATGCCTGGCTAATTTTTGATTTATTGTAGAGACGAGATCTCGCTAAGTTCCCCGGGTGAGTCTCGAACCCACGGACTCAGGCAATCCACTCGCCTCGGCCTCCCAAAGTGTTGGGATTACAGACTGAGCCACCAAGCCCAACCACTCCTCGTGTAGTTCATGCTTTTGTTTTTATGATTATCTATTGCCCAGTAAGAAATTGAAGAATCAGAAAGAAACATACATTATAGCTTATTGACATTCCATTAATTGGTAGAGTCTTTGTTGTATTCACCTCTAACTATTCCTGCATTTTTTGAAAGCAGCTTTTTCGGGGCGTTCATGGTCCTCCCAAATCCCCTTACTCAGCTCATTGTAAATTCTCAATTACAGTTTTGTGGCTTAAGTTCCATAGTGAAAGATTTTATGAGACACAAATGTTTTCAAGCTAGAACGGAGTGGAGAAAAAAGAATAAAGTTGACGAGAAATCAATGAAGAGGTGATCATAGTATTGGCTGAGAAAGATGACGCATCTGAGTAAAACTGGAAAAATTCCACAAAAGAGGGAGTAGATTTGAATCATTTTAAACGAAGAATTTAGAGGATTTGACAATGTGAGTCAACAAACGGTAGCCTGGTATCTCCATTCAAATTCAAATCTTCTTATTTCTATTCAAATCAGTGATGTGATGGCTCTTCCATAGCAAAAGCTTTAACATTCTCATGTCAGTAAGTTTCGTATCATTGAGACAGAGGTACATTTTAAAGATGTGAGATACCATCTAATATAGTTCAATAAATGTTTTATTTTCATTTTGACCAAAGAGGCTGCTCCAACCACAACATTTCACTTGGATATTTAGCTAGATTGGGCCTATTTTATTATTTCAAATACTTACTATCAATGGCTATAAAACACTTCTGTTTAAAGTAGCAACTTGGTACTTTAACTCTAGTATTGATACAGAAACCTGCTAATGTCTGTCCATATCACCACAGCTTCTAGAGAGGGCATGGCAAGAGTGCAAGCTCTCCAGTACATTTCTGAACACATTTCTGAGAGCTCATAAGAGGTGCATTTCGCCTTGTCTCCTATTCACTCCCAGTAAATAGCCTCAAGGGATCCTTGAGTTCCCTGCAGACTATGCCCAATCAATTGAAAGATGCAAATCCCCTTTTCCTAGTATGATGAGTTTGAATAATATGGTATCAATGTAATCATAATCGTAAGTCTTGTGATTTGTATAAATTTGTATCAATGTAATGGTAAGTTTTGTGAGTTCTATAACTTTTGCGTAATGCTTGATGTCTCAGACCTTGTAAATTCCCTTTACTCTATGGCAAGCTTGATTAACGCTTCTACTGGGCCTTACTGATAAAAGTTGTGAGATACTTCTGGTACCTGGCACCAGGAATTCTGGACCGTAAAATGCCACTTTTGGTAAAATGTGGCTGTAACTTAAGTTCTATACAATGCTCTGTTGGTCACATGGCCAATGTATAGGTACCAACAACTCTGGACTTATAAAAGTGGATTGTAAAGACTGAAGGGTGAGCAGAACCATTTTAGAAAGTTCTCGAGTTCAGCTCTGCTCCCTATATTTGAATTCAGAAATAAACTTCTTTCTACTTGTCTTTCTGTCTCTCAATTTATTGGCATCGAGGGTTAGCAGCCAAGCATTTGCTTGGACCATAACAGTATGATGAGACGTGCACAATATCTAAGCCATTATAATTATTTTAAATAATGTTATTTTGCTCATATTCAAAATAATTTTATAGTCTCAAGTAAATGGCTTGCAACACACAGAAATGATTCTAATTTACTTTTATATACTGGGTTTTCTAACTCAATTTTTTTACATTTCTAGCTCTGGAACTCCCTTTATGATCTTTCTTTCTCTCTTTCTTTGCTATGTGTTATCTCAGAGAAGAGAATTAATGAAACAAATGAAATCTTGTATTGTGCATATTTTCTCCTACTTAACAATTTAAACTTGCAATTTGACTATTCTGAAATCTTTCAAAAATAGGAACGATAGAAATCCCCATTTATATCTTATAGTGTTAATTTAACATTATTTAGACCATCTATCAAAAAGGAAGTAACTCATGTAAAGATTGTTTTAATCTAGGAATATTATGCATCTGAGAGAAAGATATATTTGTAATTAAAGACAATGTAAATATCCTTCAAACACGAGTGAATGTAAGTTACTCATAAGAATATAATATGTTTTGAGTGTGGGTGCATTTCATTAACTGAAGTCTTATTTTGTTAATTCAATTAGAACATAAAATTATTTTGCCAACATAATGAATCATTCCTACTTAAAAAATTTTACATTAAGGTGTCTATAAAGAGCAATATTCAGTGTGAACTGTACATACAAGGTGTTTAATAAGTGCTTACTGACAACACAGTATAGCAAATTTATCTGAATTACAAGAAACCAACTACACTACACCAAATAAAACATTTTTTTAAATGAATAATTTAAAAATAAATGCAGAAACTGTGGGTCTCTTCTGGCTGATTCTGATTTAAAATCTGGCAATGTCATTTGATGCTACAACAGCATCAATCAACAGAAAGAGCTATTGTTAATGCAGTATTTAAACCAACTGCATAGACCGTAAAGCAGAGCATACTAAAAGGACCCTGATTGGAGAGACTCAGTGATACAAATGACTTACTTTAAAATGTGCTGTCTCTTCAAGGGTTTTTTTTCATGTATGCACACTACTTACCATACTATTTTGCTGTTTTACTGTCATTTGCTCACTTCTCCACTAGACTCTACCCTGCCTTTTTGAGAACTTTCACAGTTAATTGATGAATAATCTTTGTTCCTCAGGGCACTAGCTGTGTTTGCCATGACTCTACCCTGCCTTTTTGAGAACTTTCACAGTTAATTGATGAATAATCTTTGTTCCTCAGGGAACTAGCTGTGCTTGCCATGAACATTTTTTATAGAACTAAACTATTATACTTTACAGGAAGAGAGGCTACCATGGTGGTACATGTCTTCATAGATTTCAAGAAAAAGATAAGTCTGAACAAAAGGGGTTTATATTGAGTTACCTCTAAAGGAGAAAAACAAGAAGAAATCTGAAGATGATTTTGTAAAATCTCGTAGTGGAGTCAGGCATTTAAGAGAATGGAAAAATACTTTAGCATTGGGACATTGAGAAAGATTCCTTGTGTTTATAACTTATTCATATTTGTCATTTTTATTCTCTTTATGTTTCCTTGTAGTGATTAGGAAATAACAACAATAAAATAAATCTCCAGAAACTAACAGAACTTTTGACCATTTGCAAAGAAGACAAAGATATACAGGACAAAGTTAAAGTGTTTCACATCACAATTTCAACTTGTGCGCCACAGAATATGCTTAGTGACATCTAGGAAACAACAAAGTCCAAGGATGTTCAGCCCTAATTTTCTCATCCAACCTGTTTAATTTCAACAGTAAAACTTGCTGAACTTCACTGTAAGATTTTATTGGGAAAAAAAGCATTCCTTGTCCTCAAAATTTGAAATCACTATTTTTAATGAATGCAAGTAATTTTGTTTGCTGCAAAATAAAAAATAATTGGCTTTTATATGTTTTTTTTTCCTTAGGTTATTTCTTCTCCAGAACTAGATGGATGGATAGATAGATTGATAATCATATATCTATATATACAGCCCCCCCATATATCTATATATACAGCCCCCCCGCCCCCCAAATGGCATTATATTTTAGAAGGCGGGCCTCTTGTACTACAGGCTTCCCCGCTAGGTAAGTATTCTAGGAATCCTTGGTATCAGTGTGTCAGCTAGCATTGTTGTGAGAGTCTTCAAACAACCTGCCCAGATAAGGTTGAATAATCAGACGATTTTGACTAAAAACAGCATGACTCCATGTCCCACCCTCCCTATTCTCCCAGAGTGATTTTTGTTTGTGTGTTTCTCCAGATGAAAAAACTCCTCAAAGGAAAATGTTTAGCTGATGTGGAAGAGGTGAAACAAAAAATGGCCGAAGCACAAAAAGGCGTCAAAATTGATGAGTTTAAAAACTGTTTTGAGCAGTGGAAGCTATGTTTCAATAGGTGTATTACAGCAAATAGAAAGTACTTTGAAGGTGACTGAAGTTTAAACATCAGTTTGAAGGTGACTGAGTTTTCACAAAGGGAAAACATCAAATCATTGCAACCTGGTGGATATTTTCACATGGAAATATTTTCCATGTCCCAGGTAGTTCTGTAGTATCTACTAATGTTACAGGTCATTTGATGCTGCATTTGTAGAATTTGGGAAAATAATTGGAAATACATATTATTATTAGTATTCTTACACAAATCTCAATTGTCTTACAGCAAATTATATCTGCAGTCCCAGGGGTATTGTTTAATTATGTCTTGTAAGATTATTTTCTTCTGAATGTTCTTACATTGAAATAATAAAACCTTATTCAGTAGTACCAAACCTTATAAAAATAAAAAAACTTATTTCAGTAGTACCAAACGACCTTGTAATCATCAAATGCAACTATCTTCATTTGTGAACCGCTGTAGGGGACTTAATTTTTAAAAAATATATAGAGTATGTAGATCTATGTAGATCTTTCTTACAAACATGATTTTCCTCTCAAGGTAAATGGCTAAATTTAATACAAGGAAACAGTGAGAATTAAATAGTGCATCTAGATCAATATCCTCAGAGAAAGCTGGTATTGGTTTCACATATTCCCGAGAATCTGCCAGAGTGGTGAACAAATGTTTCCATCCTCCACGGTATTAAGTGCATTTATGCAAAGAATGTAGAAGCTAATGTAATTAATTAAAAATTCAAATAGGAAATATGTCACTCTACCTAATACACTGTATATATTAAATAAAGCAAATTTTTTTAGCTTCTTATTGTATGAAAAATGAAATATGAAGTACTTAAATCATTGACCGTGCTTAAAACAAAAAGACAGATTACAGTATGTACATATTTCAGCATATTTTTACCAAATTGGTTGTAAACATTAAATGATTATAATAAAATTTTTAACTAGTTTATCAGTTTCACATGAAATTCTTATTAAGATTTTGGGTTTTTCATAAAAATATTACAGCATTGTCAAATTCCACAAATAGACTCTATACTTCATCGGATACAGAACTTTTTTTAAGCAGTCATTTAAAAGCTTTTGAAATTATGCACTAATTAAAATTGATATCGATCAGTTAACTTTCTATAAGCCACCATAGATGTTATCTCAATTTAAGACTATTTGCTCTAACTAATTTTCTGTAGTAACCTCAAGGCACATGGTGTGTAGAATACAACTAAAATAAATTCATAAATATGGAATTAGTTTATAGGAGAAATAAAAAAATGTTCTACCTATAGAATTAAAGATATGAAAATACAGTGAATGGATAATCCATGACAAAAGAAATACGCTATATGATAATAGATGAACTCCTACAAGTTGCTTACCAAGGTCCTCTCCAAAATGTGCATCTCCAAGACCATCTACTGCTCCATACAATCTGTCAATATTTTCAAATAAATAGATAACATCTACAGATTCTGATGGTGTATTAACAGATGAGGAAATTAGAGTATTACAAAGCATTTCTGTATTTTTTCTTTCTTTAAACTAAAATTTGAAAATTTTCTAGATCATATAACCAGTAATTTATCTTAATCTGGTCTCTAAAGGTCAGAATAACAAGAAAGGGAATTAGTGGCAAAGTAACATTCCATGTAAGAAACAATAATTGATATATTTTTAAAATTTCTATCTTCCTTAAACTTTCTCCCTAAAAAGCAAACAAATAAAAAAAAATTGAAATGGGAATAAATAAAACAAACAGAAAAACACGAAAAAATTTCTAGATATATATTAAATGGGAACAAACTATCCTCATTTAGTGAGTATTCCAGAAAATTAATGTTTATGATAATGGATAATTTATCTTTTTTGACCACTATGATAGCACTAGCCACATATAGCTTATGAGCACTTGAAGTGTGACTGGTATAATTACATGATTACAATTTTAATTAAATTTAAATTGAATTTGTTTTAATTTAAATTTAAGTAACCACATGTAGCTAGTGGCTACCGTATTAGACAGCTCAGTTTATCCTGTGTAGTCAATATCTATTATCCACTTTTCCCGACGTCAATAAAAGCACTCAAAATAGTTGTGTTTCTGGAATTCATGCAAGGAATTTTTGCTAGTTTTCTGAACCTAATGCCTTTATTCTTCTTCCTGGTTACAGCTCTCAGCTTTTTCTTCATGTTATTCACTGAACTGATTGCATTTCTGTCGAGCAAATGTTAGTCTCTTTTGGCTCAGACTTGAGTTCACCCTTCTGATTATTTTTAATCTCAACTGCCTTGAATGGCACCTGGTACTTGGTAGAAAAACAATAAATATATGACAAACATATATATGAAAGAATGAATAAAAGAATGAACATTCGGTTTAACATTTTACCTTTTTTTCCAAGAAATTTTTAAAAGTTTATTTTTTTAAATTTAGTCTATCTCTCTCTCTATATATACACACACACATATACATATTCATATGCATACACATATACACACACAAATATATACACATATATAAATTATATGTACATATATGTACATATTATTTAAGTATAGCACTCACAAAATATTAGAAATGCAATGCTTTTATTTTCTAGAAATGTTGTCAATATTCTCTCCCTCTTTTCTCCTATATCTCTTATATATGTGTGTGTGTTAAATATATATATTTATAAATATATATACACACACACATAGCTATGTACACACAGACATACATACATATATAACATGTGCTTATGTATGCATATATATTATACACATAATATTTATTTGTATATATCTGTATATGTTTATATAAATGTATGTGCTTATTTGTCTTTATAAGCCAATGAAAATATAACTATCAAAATTTAATGAACATTAAAATATAATTGAATAATACTCTGCGGAAGTAGAAATGTGACAAACACACACAATGAGAAATAAAGACCTTTCTGATTTCCAGATGAGTAGACAAACAAGCGCAGGGAGAGTTTATAGCTTCAATGTTACAATTTAAGTGTCAATAGTAAACACAGGAACGTAAGACAAAAATAGTACATATCCAGCAATCAAATAACGGTCTCATTCCTGAAGGAAGTGAAGCCTTTAAGTGATTTTAACTCAAAGTAGAAAAATATAGAGGCAAACCAAGAAGACCAACAAACCAGTTTTGCTGTGATCTTTCACCCAACAACAAAAAAAGTTGTGCATAACAGGATTTACCAGATGGTCAGATCATAAAAACAAACGTTTAGTCATGCTGCCACCAGTGGAAAATAATATATTAGATGTAAATTAACCCAAACCTAAGAAATACGAAAAAAGATAAAAAGTTAAAATTAGGAAAACAAAGAACTATCATTTTTCTAGTTCTTCTTTGGATGCAGCTATAAAAGATAGCTTGGCTTAAGTAGCTGTTGAGATCCAAAACTCTGTAGATAGAGTTTACCCAGATTTGCTACTTTAATCTACCAGGCGTCTTGGTTGGACTTCCAAAACTATTAGAAAAATAGTCTCCTCATGTCTCAAAAAATATAAAAATAAGCCGGTCGCGGTGGCTCACGCCTATAATCCCAGCACTTTGGGAAGCCAAAGTGAGAGGATTGCCGAAGCCCACGGGTTCAAGACCAGCCTGGGCAACTTGGCGAGATCGCGTCTCTACAATAAATAAATAAATAATTAGCCAGGCTTGGTGGTGTGTGCCTGTAGTTCCAGCTACTTTGATGGCTGACGCAAAAGGATCACCTGAGCCCAGCATGTCGAGGCTGCGGTGGCTGTCAGCTTGCCGCTGCACTCCAGCCTGGGCAACAGAGTGAGACTCCAACTCAAAAAAATAAAAATAAAAATAAAAATAATACATATGAATGATTTTATTTAACTCAGAAATTAAATCAGGAAACTAGAAAGGATGTAACCACTGGTTTAAAAGAAAATCCAAAGAATAAACATATTTCTAAATTAGGAGTGGACACAACTGGTCAATTGTCTCTCCATGCTGCAGAATTTATTTGCATATTTATAGGCAAGAATGATTCTTGTACTGCTTTCAGTTCTCTACGAAGTACAGAGGTTAAAAAAAAGAAAAAAATTCAAAGGAATGAATAGTTCAGAGCTTCTACAGAATCAGAAGACTCTGAAGGACATGCTAAAGAACACAGCTTTTCACTAAGGTGTAATATTTTCTCTGCACGGGGTAACCAACCTTTGGACAAGGTTTGGTTCTGGTGTGCACAGCTCTAGTGCTGGAAGTTGACATTCAATTATCTGAGATGCAGGGCTGTCCCTACCCCATTGCCCAGGATCCCAAAGGATCTTCCTAGATAACATCCCTTCCTCTGGGCCTTTATCCACTGACAAGGGTTTAGCTTTTCTTTTTCTTTTTTTTTTTTAGTGGAGTCTCACTCCTTTGCCCAGGCTGGAGTGGGGGTGGCACGCTCACAGCCACCCCAGCATCGACCTGCAGGACTCAGGCAATCCTTCTGCCTCAGCCTTCCAAGTAGCCAGCACTACCATGCCTGGCTAATGTTTGATTTATCGTAGAGACGAGGTTTCGTCAATTTGCCTGGGCTGGTCTCGAGCCCGCGGCCTCAGGCAATCTACTTCCCTTCGCCTCCCATCGTCTGGAATTAGGGGCTGAGCCACCAAGCTTTAATTTAGAGAAATTACTGGAAATACATTGTGATTACTTGCCACAGAGTGCAAATTGCCATTTGTTTGTTTAGGTATTGTGCCACCATGCAACTCTCCATAAAATGGATTTTTTAGAAATCAGTCACAGACAAATTGAAATTAAGTCTATCATACTGATCACTTTGACATACTTTGGTCCTCCAGTCACCTGTGGGGCAACAAACTCAGTTCACCATTCTGCACACCTGGTTTGCTTTTCTCCTTGCTGGCCAAATATCCATGTGTAAATAAACCACAAAGTTGAGTACAGCGATGTTCCATATAATAACATTTCAGTTGACAACATACCATATATATGACAGTGGTCCTATAGGATTATAATGGAGCTAAAAATTTCTATTGTCTAGTGATTACAAAGTCTTTGTAACATTGTAGCGCAATTACTTAATTTTTAAAATAAATTTAGTGTAACCTAAGTTTACAGTGTTTACAACGTATACAGTCGTGTACAGTCATGTCCTAGGTCTTCACATTCACTGTCCACTCACTCACTGACTCATCCAGAACAACTTCCAGTCTTGCACGTTCATTCATGGTAAGTGCCCTACAGAAGCGAATCATTTTTTAAAATCTTGTATACTGTGTTGTTACTGTACCGTTTCTATGTGTAGATATATAAATACTTACTGTTGTGTCGCAATTGTCTACAGTATTTGGTAGAGTAACACACTGTATAGGTTTGTGGCCTATGGGCAATAGGCCACACCATGTAGCCTAGGTCTGTGGCAAACTATTCATCTAGGTTTGTGTAAGAACACTGTATGATAGTCACACAATGCCAAACCCACTTAAGACACATTTTTCAAAAGTTTTACCTTTGGTTAAGCAATGCATGACTACTTGCAGTTCATGATTGAATCAGCACTTTAGACTATTCATGACCTGCTTTACAGATGAGGAAGTTAAAGAGTAAAAGACTGTTAAATGACTTACTCAGTAATAGAACTGCAACTAGGACTCATTTGTGTTATCATAATTCATGTACTATAATAAACACTTGATTAGATATTAGAAAAAATCATACTCTCATCCTTTGAAAATGACATAGTTATGTGAGGAAGACATAGACAATAGACAGTATATAAAATAAAAGATAACTGTAATGTACCATAGATGTCTAATGCTAACTTAATTGTATTTCTCAAATTATTATATATGAGAAATAAGTTTTCATTTTAAACTTTTGCTCTGAGAAACTGAGCAGAAGTTTCAAAATTATGGATACTAAGTGATATGGTTAAAGCCTAGAACAAATGTTATGATTTTGGTCTTTTCTCTACAGTTTACATTATTTTCTTATCTTAATTTCAATATTTTAATAACCTGACATAATAAATGTCTAGCACAACGATATTTTTGAACATGCAAATCAAACATGGGCTAATTTATATTACCAAATTATAACACTTCATATAAAAAATGACATACGAAGATGTATTTTTTTTAATAAATTCGTTTATTTGCAACGGAATGACTTATGGAAAGCTACTATGATTCTGAATTTTACTATAGTCATGTTGCATATAGCACAGTGAACTCTGATATTAGAAACTAGTCATTGTTCCTACTTAATGGATTACATGCATATATTCTTTTGACTCTATTTTAAACAAAATATTTATAAAAATGTAACTTTTACTGTCATTGCGTCCCTGTAATTTTCAGAATTTCACAATAAGGTGTTCTAATGTAGCTTACAAAGCATTATCTATAATGTCTATTATGTTTTTCAGTCAATATGGTTGTGGTAAATTCACAATAAAACATACTTAAAAACTTGATTGTTAATATAGCTCAAGAATTACGTGAGAGAAGATGAAAAAGGGGAATAATTTGTATTAGAAACCAAAATTAAGCACACTTTACTTTATTCATTTTTTTTCTGGGTTTTCTACCAACACTGGCAAACATAAAATTAATGGATTAGATAGATATTATCATTTTTAGTAAGCATATTTTTTTCAGAATACACATTTTTATTTTTTTCACTGAACTCTAAGAGTAACATTCTCTATTAATTTTACTTACAAGTTCTTAAACAAAAATGAAATATGCATTTATTCGGTTTTGCAAAACTTAACAGATATTTTATTTTTTAAATTTTTATGTAGCGTTTGCTAACATCTGAGAATGTTAGATCACAGCTTTATAAGAACACTTTTCCAAAATTGTATACACTGATATGTAACATTTTGACTGTAACGGACAGATTTTATTTAATCCAACAGAAGAATTCATGGTTAGCATGATCACCTGGCAATTTGGGCCATGTTTTTAGAGTGCCGTACAAATATTTCTCATGATTCAGCAGTGACATTTCCATTAATGTCTTAAAGTAAAGATATTTATTCTAATAGAAAATTATTACTGAGTCATAAATAAGTATATGCTCATTATTGTCTAATAATAGTAATGGGGCACAATTAAAAAATGGTCCTTCTTGAGCCTACTCTGTTCTCCTATTGGATTGTTTACCAGATCTTTTTGTTTGTTTGCTTTTCGAGTTGGAATCTCACTCTGTTGCCTAGGCTGGCATGCAATGGCACACTCACGGCCACTGTAGCCTCCACCTGCTGGACTCAGGTGATCCTTCTGCCTTAGCCTTCCGGGTAACTGGAACTACAGACGTGTGCCAGTTCTTTTGTTAAAACAACACCCTTGCTGCTGTAGGTGCTTATACTAATGGGTTTCCCTGAAACTTTACTAGAGAATAGTCCCCAGACAATTGGGACTACCTTTCCCGTGGGTGCCTGGGAGTGTTCTTCCTCTACGCCTGATGGTTTGTATTCAATGATTTCTTGGTGCAGTGACTGACTCCGTGATGGAGCTATAAATTGTCAATCCCTTACCTGAAGGTGAGAAATACACTGGAGCTGAGAGATGAGACTAAAGCTAGACTTCACCTAAGCCCACATTATGAGAAGCTCCTTCACCTTCTTTATTCTGCTTCTCTCCTTCCTGTTTCCTGAGAGTACTCTTTCAATTTCAAATAGATAATGCTCATTTCAGAGTTTGAATCTAACAAATCCAGTTTAATACATTACTGTTCTGAAATATTTGAATGTCTTTCTCTGGTTTCATTTTTGGCTCTACTAGGGTGTATTTTTCATAAATCAGACAAAGCTATCTTTAAAAAAACCAGAGCATGTCATTTCTCTGATTAAAATCTTGTTAGAATGATAATAACACAAAAGTTCTTACCATGGTTTACAAAGGTTAATCAAATCTCACCCCTGCTTACTTCTCTGTACTAATCTCACACTACTCTTTTAATACCTGAAATCCTATCTACAGGAGTTGTCTTGTTTCTGAAAAATAGGGAATTAGTCCTGCCTTGGGTTATTTGCATTTGGCTTAGTGAATTCTTCTTCCAAGGCTTTGCCTCTTTGCATCCCTCTCACCACACAGATCTCTCTTCAAATGTCACTGCTTTAGAGTGAACTCTTTTGAACATTGATCTAACTTATTCCCCCATGTCGAGTGATAATTTTTCTCATTTTCCTGCATTTTGTTTGCAATTGCCACTAATTTATTACTTGTTTCTTCATTAGAATGTATGAAGTATCGCTTCTTTTACTTACACCATATCCTCCAATCCTTTATCAGTACTTTATGTCACATAGGCAATCAATGCATTGTGTGAAGAAAATTGAATAACTTAGCATCCAGTAGATAGATATTAAATGTAAAAAAAAGAAAGTATTTTAATTTAGAGTCTTGACACTAAATACATTTTCACTCTATTCATATTCACTTTCCTTTCTTCTTTATAACTTTCCTTCGTGCTTTTGCATTCACAACTTTTATCATGTTGTAACATGGAAGGACATAAATTATTCAACTTGCAAAAACAAATGTGGTTATACTTGTGATATGGGTATATACTTGCTATATTTACATACCATACAAAAAATGTTAAATGAAAATCTGTGAAATATATATTTATGTTGTTATAGTCAATAATAATGAATATATATTTATTTTGTTATAGTCAGTAATAACAAATAACAAATACCCATGATTCTAAATGTCTGTCACCATTTGTCTCATTTTTAAAAATTATTAGTAGAAACTATAATCCAGATATTATATCATCAATTTATAATATCTTCATACTTGATTACTTGATGGAAACTATTTCTGTAGGAAGTTATAATTCTGTTCCTATTTATTATTTTCTCGAAATATAGTAATTATATGATGAATCATTAAAATGCAAGTTATTGTATTACTTATTCATGATATTGTTTTTTTCTGTAAAATTTATTTTTATGACCTTCTAATCGAGACAGTAAATTGATCCCTATGCACTCAACTCTATAACCACTATAGTATTCTTAATAATATAAGGAAGGGCAAATTAATAACTGAAAAAATATAATAACATTATAGATGGTCAAAAGAAATTGAGAAACACGTACTCTTTTGTGGGATCTGTTTATCCATTTATCTCTTCAGGTTTAGGTAATTGTTCTTTATTCCCTTAAAGTTTTAGGCTGGTAACAACTCTAGGATGTTACTATCCTGGGATACTGCACCATCTCGCATTGTACTTCCTAACTCTTGTCTTCACCTTCGTAACTAATCTCTTGATTAAATTATCTTAATATGATCTCATTTGAATGTGTTATCTGTTTCCTGCCAAGACCCTGACTGTTACATCATAAAATTGATACATGTTGAGTATCCTTTATTTGAAATGCTTGGGATCAGGAGTGTTTACATTTCAGACTTTTTTGGATTTTGCAATATTTGCATTTAAACGATGAGATATCTTGGGAATGGACACAGGTCTAAATATGAAATTCATTAGCGTTTCATATACACCTTATACACATTTACTCTGCTGTCCAGCTCCTCCAATAGTTTGACTTTCAGTGTTATAAATAAACATAAAACACAAATGCTTCCCTTTCTCTTTTGCTTTGTTTCCCTTGGGAGAATTTGCAAGCCTTTCTAACATTTTCAACACTGTCTTTTCACCATAGAACAGAAAATAAGTAAAAAGATCCACAATGAGTAATGTACATAGGCCCCATATGGGGCATGATGGAGAACCCGCCACTGGCATTTTTGGCCAGCCCACATGCCATTTTTTCCCCCTTTTTGGTTGTATTTGCATAAGTATAAACAGAAAAAACATATCACAGCTGAAGGAGGTCAAGAGGTTCTTTATTCCTTTGGGAACACTAAATAACTATGTGTCGTTTGCTGCATTTTAACTTTGCCCCGTCTTATGAGGTCAGGTGTAGAATTTTCTAATTGTGATATGTCAGCACTCACAAAGTTTTAGAAACATTTGAGATTTTTATTTTTGGATTAGAGATGTCCAACCTACATTTTTTGAGATTATCATAGTTCTTTACCACTATATAATAAAAGTAGAAATTAATAACAAAGGCATTCAGATAAAGTTATTTAGAATAAGGAAAATACATTTTAGAACAATGTTTGAATTAAAAAGAAACTCTGTTAAGAAAATTAGGATAAGTACATTAAATAATAGCGTTTATAAGTTGTTGGTCAAATCTATGAAGAGGTTCTTGTAGATTAGGAAATTCAGTTACATACAGCATCTACTTTGGGTCAACTATATTTTTAATACATAATCAAATTTAAATATATTTGTATTTATATGAGTTATTTATGTTTATGGAACTATGAAGACTAAAATTATCCTAAGCCTTCCCTTATATAAGTTTGAAATATCAATCTGAACTTGTGTCTGCATTTGTGTTTACAGTTATTTATATATAGATATAGATATATAAAACTAGCACTAATAAGGCAGGCATAAAAATCAAATACTTTTTCTCTACCTAAAGTGCATTTCATAAAATGGATTAATATGTTCTAAGTTTCCATTATGATAAGAAACTGAATATCATAGACAAGTTCTAAATGATATGAGAATTCCCTCTATTATATATTATAGTAAAATGAGTCCTAGATGAAAAGTCCTATTATAACAGAAACAAAACCATGTTTTTTTTTATCTTAATAAGATGTATTTAATTCATGAGAATAAGTTGTTGTTCTTTAAGATTAGGAGAGATATCTTTTCCAAAGAGAGGTTTTCTTTAAATTAATTCTTCTTAAATTTGTCACATTATATGTTCTTGTTAACCTTAGTTCAAACAAATAATCTAATTTCAGATAACTTGACTATATTCCATTTTTATATGTTGTTTATTTTTAAACTTGCTTAATTGATGATTTGAAACTCTATATTTAGTGTCAAATCTACCATTTAAATAAAAGTTTTTAGTCACATGCTATATGAAAAAAA